>UESW01004960.1:177949-361123 GCA_900491605.1 Calamus simplicifolius | reverse complement strand
ATGATAGTTTTCTTCCAAAAATGGTGAAAGAAATCTATAAAAGGGAAGACTATTGTTCAAAAAAGAACGAAAAAGAAAAAAAATAGAAGGAAAAAGAGAGAAAATCTGAGATAGACAAATCCCATTTCAAAAATCCGAGAGCTTGAATCTTAAGAGGAAAACCTTCTAGCTCAAATCCACTCCACTCCAAAAAGCTCAAGAGGAATCCAAAGCGTTCAAATCAAAGTCTTGGTGGATTTCCCAACTTGGAGAAAGGAGATTCGTTTCTTGCTTTTCAACTCTTCTCAACTGCTTCAACTGTGAAGAATCGGAGCTGAGGCTTGATTCAATCCAGCAAGGAGAAGAAGAAAAGAAGAAAAGAAGAAAAGCTCAAAAGCCAACCAATCTACAAATCAGGCTTTTCTAAACCTTGTTATTATTAATTTGTATATTTGCTCATTGAGGAGCTTTGTATTTCAAAAACAATACTTATTTTGTTTGTGCCTAGTTCAATCTGGGGGATTGAACTAGAGGAGGTAGTTTTACCTCGGTTCAAGCTTGGTTAAGCTTGGGTTAGGGTTTTTGTGCTGGTGAGCCCTTGAAAACCAGCTGGGTTCGTTGTGCGTCCGGGAAAACAACAAGTTCGAGTTGTGAGCTTGTAAAACAACTCTGCTGTAATCTAGGGTGATTATAGTGTGGACCCAAGTGAATCTTGGGAGTGGACGTAGGTGTTGGATACACCGAACCACTATAAAATCTTTTGTGTTTGCCGTGTTCTATTGTCTCTTTCTCTATCTCTATCTTATTCATTGCACTTTATAGTTACCTTGCATTTGCCTTCATAATCTTAAGCAAACTATTTTAAAAAGGGCTAATTTTTTAAAAGAACCCAATTCACCCCCCCCCTCTTGGGTTGCCATCTGGGCCAACATCATCCTAACACACTAGAGTTCTACATTTCCTCTCATATAAGGCCTCATATGGTGCCATATTAATGCTAGAATGGTAGCTGTCATTATAAGCAAACTCAACCAAAGGCAGATGATCATCCCAGCTACCAGAAAACTCCATGACACAAGCTCTCTGCATATCCTCCAATGTCTAGATGGTTTTCTTTGACTAACCATCAGTTTGGGGATGAAATGTTGTACTAAACCTTAATTTAGTCCTCAAAGCTTTCTGTAATTCTATCAAAAATTGAGATGTAAACCTTAGATCTCTATCTGATACTATAGATATTGGCACACCATGCCTCCTAACAATTTCATGCATATATAATTCTACTAATCTATCCAAGGTATAGGCAATCTTAAATGGCAGAAAATGAGTAGATGTAGTCAATCTATCAACTATCTCCCATATAGCATCATTGTCTCCTCTTGTCCTTGGGAGTCCTACAACAAAATCCATAGTTATATGCTTCCATTTTCACTCTGGCACAAACAGAGGCTGAAGCTTGCCAGCAGGACACTGATGTTCGGCCTTAATCTGCTGACACATCAAACACTTAGATACATACTCAGCTATCTCTTTTTTCATTCCATTCCACCAGTAGTTTTGTTTGATAGTTCTATACATCTTAGTACTATATGGGTGCATTGAATAAGCTTAGCTATGTGTTTCCTTTAAAATTGGATCTTTCAATGACTCTACAGCTGGCACACAAACTCTACCCTTGAATAATAACACACCATCACTTCTAACAGAAAACTCTGATTGAGATCCACTCTGAATCAAATTTCTAGCTTTTAGCAATTGTGGATCTAGCAATTGAGCTTCCTTTATTTCCTCTAGCATCAAGGGTCTTACTCGAAAAGCAGCCAATAAGGCTCCTGATCTGTCTACAGTTAGCTCTGCATCTAACCTCCTCAAGTCGATCATCAAGGGTAGTTGCACCGCTCTAATAGAAGCTAATGTGGCCATAGACTTCTAGCTTAAGGCATCAGCCACAACATTAGCTTTTCCAGGGTGATACTCAATAATAAAATCATAGTCCTTTATTAATTCAATCCACCTTCTTTGTCTTAGATTTAATTCCTTCTAGGTTGGAATATATTTTAAACTCTTATGATCAGTAAATATCTGGCACTTTCTTTCATACAGATAGTGCCTCCAAATCTTCAATGCAAAGATGATAGCAGCCAATTCTAAATCATGGGTGGGGTAATTTCTTTCATGGAATCTCAACTGTTTAGAAATATATGCCACCACTTTCTCATTTTGCATTAAAACACAATCCAAACCCCTCAATGAAGCATCACAATAGATCACATAATCACTGACACTATCAGGGAGTATTAGAATTGGGGCTAAGGTCAATCTCTTTTTCAATTCATCCATACTCCTCTGGCATTCATCAGACCAATCAAACTTGAATTCTTTCTAAGCATCTTAGTCATAGGAGAAGCCAAAATTAAAAATTTTTCTATAAAATTTATATAATATCATGCTAGCCCAAAGAAACTCCTCACCTCAGTCTAATTGGTAGGTGCCTCCCAATTCACTATAGCTTCAATCTTTTGATGATCTACCATAATACCTTTGGCTGAAACTACATGTCCCAAGAACTTTACCTCATCCAGCTAAAATTCACTTTTACTAAATTTAGCATATAACTATTTTTCTCTCAAAATATGTAATACTATCCTCAGATGCTACTCATACTCTTCACTACTTCTAGAATAAATCAAGATATCATCAATGAATACTATCTCAGATTTATCCAAAAATTCTTGAAATACCTAATTTATTAGACTCATAAAAGCAGCTGGAGCATTAGTCAAGCCCAATGGCATCACCAAGAACTCATAATGGCCATATCTGGTCCTGAAAGCATTCTTAGATATATCCTTATGCTTTATTCTCAACTAATGATACCCAGATCTTAGATCAATCTTTGAAAATATTGCTACCCCTTGCAGCTGATCAAACAAATCATCAATCCTTGGCAATGGATAATTATTTGTAATGGTCACCTTGTTCAACTATCTATAGTCTATACATAACCTCAAGGTACCATCCTTTTTCTTTACAAATAACATTGGTTCACCCCATGGCAAAATACTGGATCTAATAAACCATTTATCCAATAATTCTTGTAACTGGCTTTTCAATTCTTTCAGTTCAGCTGGAGCCATTCTATAAGGTATTTTGGTTATTAGTCTAGTATATGAAACTAGATCTATACTGAAATTAATCTTTCTATCAGGAGGTAACCTTGGAAGCTCCTTATAAATATATCTAAAAAATTCCTTATCACAGGGATATCCGCTAGCTCTAAACCATTTCCCTCTAGGTTCACCAGCACAAAACCTAACGTAAGCTACTCTTAGTTTACCCCGAGGTCAACTACCTCAACTAATTCAATCCCCCTGATTGAATTAGAAAACAAACAATTCAAATATTTGTGTACAGCAAATTAAAAGCTCCTCAAATGAGCAAATAAACAATTTGAATAAATGAGAATAGAAAAGCCTGTTTTGAAGCAATGTGAAGTTGAGCTTTTCTTCTTTTCTTCTTTTCCTTTTCTCTTTTGAATGGGCTATCAAGATTTAAACTATGATTCTTGAATAATGCTTGGTGAAGAGAAGGTTAAAAATTAGGGCTCTTGCTCTTCTTCTTCAAGATGTTGGAAATCCTTTGGATTTGATCTTGGAATGCTTTTGGATTTCTCTTCTATCTCTCAATTACAATTAGGCTTTGACTCAGAGAATTTCTTCTCTGGGATTTCATGATTTTTCTCTTTTCTCTCTCGTTTTCTTCTCTCTATTTTCATTTTTGAATGGACAAAGCCCTTTATATAATCCTTCTTAATCCAAGATTAGGTAAAAATAGCCGTTTAAATGTACTTGGATTACATCCTCATGCAAAGAAATAGATCTGTTGGAGGGTAGGTGAAAAAATATTACCGTTAGAATCGACTCTAACAGATTTGAAAAATTGATTCTAACATGTTGGAGTCGGCTCCAACTTTTCAGGTGTCGGCTCTAAGTTAGGTTTCCAAAAATAGTAGCAAAAAGTCTATTGTAGAGTTGGCTCCAAGATTTTGTGGTGTTGACACATCGCGATCTGGAGTTAGCTCTAATCTTCTAGGGAGTTGGCTCTAACAATGTCCCAAAAATGTAGTCTTTGTTTCTCATGTTAGAGTCGGCTCTAAATATCCAGGTGTCGGCTCCGAAATCTGAAGCAGAAAACAGTTCTCTATATCTTAAGTTAGAGTCCGCTCTAACTTTTCAAGTATTGACTCTAAACCGTGCCGAAAGTTTCAAACCATTCTGATGCGCTCTGGAGTTGGCTCTAATGATTGTGGGTGTCGGCTCTAACTTCTGAACTTTGACAAATACCTTTAAACATTGATTCAAACTGACTTTCTATTTAACATTTGAATAATTTACCTTTCTAAATTCCTGAAACATATGTCAATTATATTAGTAACACAAGGAATATACTCATGGCTTTTGTTAATCATCAAAATCAATAAGTGGGTCAACAATCTCCTCCTTTTTGATGATGATAAAAACATTGAGTATATGCATAATCAATTAATGAAATTATTGAAATGAATAAGTTCTCATAGTTAAGCTCTCCCTTGTTGACCCAATTGTTGATTTTGATGATTAACAAAACTATTTGAGTATAACATTTGAAGTTACTAATGATTTTGATTAAGTTTTTCAGTGTATGATTTAATTTATTAATCAAAATCACAAGACAAATCAAGTTCAAGTTCGAATCTAATGTCAAGGTAAGAATTGCAGATATTAGAGTCGACACATGGAATCGCAGAGTCGACTCTGAAAAATGGCACAGTCTTAGAGTCGACTTTCAGATTGTTAGAGCTGACTCCAACAAAAAAGACAGAACGATGGTTTTTCTAGCCACGACTTAGAGTCGACTCCAGGACTGTTAGAGTCAACTCTAGAAGTTTTTTGTGTCGACCCTAGAAAAGCTAGAGACGATTCTAGTTCAAGAAATTTGGGGATTTTTGATTTAGAGCCGACTCCAGAATGTCAGACGCGACTCCAGAACTGTCATAACGACTCTAAACTTTACTTTTATCTTTTTAATTCCAACGGCTATTGCTATTTATGGATCTAATCCTTCTTATACTTGTTTCTAACGGATAGTTTTAAACTATTTATGGATTATACTGATCTATAAGAAGGAGGTTTGCTGCATCCGAAAATAAAAGAGGCAAAAAGAAAAGAATAGAGACAAATCTTTGAAATCCATCAGAAAAGAAAAGAGGGAAGATTCGAGAGGAAAGATCATACTGATTCCCCAAAAGAAAAGAGAGAGATTCCAAGCTTTCATAGCTTCACTTTGAAGAAATCTCAAGAAAAGAAGGAAGCCCTAGTTTTCTGTTCTTCGGAGCTTCAAGAGCATTCTAAAGGAAGATCCATCCAAGAGAAGAGAAGAAGCAAGCCACCAAGATCTGCAAATCAGGCTTTGATTCCTATCTTTTTATTTCATGTTCTATCATTGTATATTTACTCATTGGAGGAGCTTTTGTTTTGTAAAAATAATTATTGTTTGCTGGGTCAATCAAAGGATTAATTCCATTGAGGCTGTTAGCCTTGTGCAAGCAGTTTGCTTGTGGTGTAAGGTTTTGTGCTGGTGAGCCTTGAAAACCAGCTGGGTTCATTGTGCACCCGGGAAAATAATAAGTTCGAGTTGTGAGCTTACAAAACAACTCTGCTGTAATCAGATTGATTATTGTGGACCCAAGAGATACTTGGGAGTGGACGTAGGTGTAGGTACACCAAACCACTATAAAATCTCCTGTGTTTGCCGTGATTGTCTCATTATCTTTAACTCTCCATTTGTGCATATTCTATTTTAATTTATGTGAATCTAAGTTTTTATTTCTATTGGGGTTTGTTTTTTAATAGAGTTTAAATTTTTGAAAAACCAATTCACCCCCCCCCTCTTGGGTTGCTATCTGGACCAACAATTGGTATCAGAGCTAGTGCTCATTTGATTTGATCTAACGATCAAGAGTCAAAGATCCACATGGCAACTCAAGGTGGTTCATCTTTTTCCAAAGGCCAATCTACAAATAGACCACCCTTGTTTAATGGATTAAACTATGGTTATTGGAAGGCTAGAATGAAAATCTTCATTCAAGCACTTGACTATGATCTATGGAGCATTATAGTCAATGGACCACACACACCCACTGCTAGAGTTAATGGCATGGAGATTCCTAAACCGGAACGAAATGGGATGAACATGATAAAAAATTGGCACAACTTAATGCCAAAGCAATGAATGTTTTATACTGCTCATTAGATGCAAATGAATTCAATCATATATATTTGCATTTCTGCTAAGGAAATCTGGGATAGACTTGAGGTTACCCATGAGGGAACAAATCAAGTCAAGAATCTAAGATTAACATGCTAGTTCATAAGTATGAATTGTTTAAGATGGATGCATGTGAATCTATTACTGATATGTTTACAAGATTTACTGATATAGTTAATGGTTTAAAAAGCCTTGGTAAATCTTATGATAATTCTGATCTTGTGAGGAAGGTTTTACGTTCTTTCCTAGGACTTGGGAAGCTAAAGTGACTGCAATACAAGAGGCAAAAGATCTAAGTACCCTACCCCTGAAAGAATTATTGGGATCCTTGATGACTCATGAGCTTCAAATTAAGCAACACGTTGATGATGATGAGTCAAAGAAGAAGAGGACTATGGCTCTTAAGATTTTTGAATATATGGAAGAGCCTCATGAATCTAAAGATGAAAGTAATGATGAGGACATGGCACTCATCACAAGGAAATTTAAAAAATTTATGAAGAAGAAGAAGTTTGAAAAGAAAAAGCCCTTTTCAAGAAAAGATGAGGACAAGGGCAAAGAAAAAGAAGTTATTTGTTTTGAATGTAAGAAGCCGGGTCATTTTAAATCTGAATGCCCACAACTAAAGAAAGGCACCCAAAATTCAAAAAGAAGGCAATGATGGCCACATGGAGTGATTCGGAAAGCTCAAGTTTCGAAAAGGAAGAAAAGAGTGAAATGGCCAATCTATGCTTCATGGCGGACAATGATGAGGTAAGTCCAAGTTTTCTTGATGATTTTACTTTCGATGAATTGCATAGTGCTTTTTATGAATTAATGGATGATTTTGCAAACTTAAGTTCAAAGAACAAAGATCTAAAAAATCAAATGCAAAAACTATCCTTAGAAAATGAAAAGCATGTTGTAGAAAAAGAAGTTTTGATGAAAGAAAATGAAAGCTTGAAAAATGAAGTTGATAGACTTAAACCTATAGTTGATAAATTTACCTTGAGCTCTATCAAACTTAATATAATTTTGGATAATCAAAAAGCTATTTTTGATAAAGCTGGATTAGGATATAATCCACTTAAAAAGCAAAAATCTTTGAAAAATATTTTGTACATGCTGAAAAATCATCAAATATTACTTGTTTTAAATGTGGAAACAAAGGACATAAATCCTATATGTGTAAATCTCCACATAATAAAAGAAAGATGATTTGGGTTCCCAAAGAAAATATTTAATGCATCTAACCATGAAGGACCCAAGAAGGCTTGGGTACCTAAAATTAAGACATGAATATTTTGCAGGAGTATCTTGCAGCCATCAGACTAAAAAGAAAATGGTACCTGGATAGTGGTTGCTTAAGACACATGACGGGTGACAAAGATCAATTCATCACCCTTGAATCAAAAAGAGGTGGAGTAGTTACTTTTGGTGATAATGGTCAAGCCATATCATGGGTATTGGTAAGATTCAAATTACTCCATCTACTCATATTGATAATGTTTTATATATCGATGGACTTAAAATAATTTGATAAGTATTAGCCAACTATGTGATAAAGGTTTCAAAGTTTCCTTTGAAGCTTCTGTTTGCACTGTTACTAATCCTATTGATAATAGCATTATTCTTGTTGGTAAACGTTATGGCAATGCGTACTTAATTGATTTGAGTAATTTATCTCCAAGTAATCATTGCTTAGTTGCTAATAATGCTAAGATGAATGAGATTGGTTGGCTATGGCACCGTAGATTAGGTCATGCAAGCACACACCTAATTTCTAAACTATTGAAAATGGATCTAGTTAAAGGTATTTCTAGCTTAAATTTTGAAAATAATCGAATATGTGATGCATGTCAATTTGAAAAACAAACAAGAACTTCTTTCAAATCTAAGAATATTATTTCAACTACTAGGCCACTAGAGCTGTTACACATGGACCTTTTTAGACCTACTAGAACCACAAGTCTAGGAGGAAAGAAATATGGTCTAGTGATAGTAGATGATTACTCTAGATTCACTTGGTAATATTTTTGGCTCATAAAGATGAGACTTTCTCAATATTCTGAAATTCGTTAAGAAAGTCACAAATGAGAAAAACACTACCATAGTGTCTATTAGAAGTGATCATGGAACTGAATTTGAAAATCACTTATTTAAAAAAATTTGTTTTGAAAAAGGCATACATCATAACTTTTCAGCACCTAGAACACCTCAACAAAATGGAGTTGTAGAAAGGAAGAATAGGACTTTAGAAGACATGGCCCGTACCATGCTATGTGAAAGCCAACTTCCAAAATATTTTTGGATGGAAGCTATAAACACAGCATGTTACATCCTAAATAGAGCCCTGATTAGACCTATCCTTAAGAAGACTCCCTATGAACTAGCATAATAGAAACCACATTTAGGTTATTTTCATGCATTTGGTTGTAAATGCTTTATTCATAATAATGGAAAGGATAATCTTGGGAAATTTGATGCAAAGTCTGATGAATGTATTTCCTAGGATATTCTACATCTAGTAAGGCATATAGAGTTTTTAATAAGAGAAGCTTAGTTGTAGAAGAATCCATTTATATTGTGTTTGATGAATCTTTAGCATCAAGTTCAGATAAAATTGATGATGAGGAAGATACATCTTTGATTGAAAGAGGTATTGAAAAATTAAATGTATCTTCAGATCAAGAACCTGAAGCTAAGGATGATGACTCACCTAAGGATGATGGTATTGATACTGCTCATAATGATAAAGATCTACCTAGAGATTGGAGATATGCTTATGTCATCCTAAAGACCTAATCATAGGTGATCCATCTCAAGGTGTAAGGACTAGATCGTCAATAAGAAATATCAATAATCATCTTGCATTTGTATCTCATATAGAACCTAAAACTATAGAGGAAGCTGAGAAAGATAGTTATTGGATGTTAGCGATGCAGGAAGAGTTAAACCAATTCACTAGGAACCAAGTTTGGACTCTAGTAGACAGACCTAAAAACCACCTATAATAGGATCTAAATGGGTTTTTAGAAATAAATTAGATGAAAATGGCTTGGTAATTAGAAATAAGGCTAGATTAGTTGCAAAAGGATATAATCAGGAAGAAGGTATAGATTTTGATGAAACCTTTGCACCTGTTGCTAGATTAGAAGCCATCAGGCTACTACTTGCATTTGCATGTCATATGAATTTTAATTTATTTCAAATGGATGTTAAAAGTGCATTTTTAAATGGTTTTATAAATGAGGAAGTTTATGTTGAACAACCTCCTGGTTTTGAAGATCATGAATTTCCAAACCACGTCTTCAAACTACACAAAGCACTTTATGGTTTAAAGCAAGCACCTAGAGCTTGGTATGATAGATTAAGTAAATTTTTAATTGAAAATATTTTTTCAAGAGGAAACGTTGATAAAACTTTTTTTAAAAAGAAAAGAAAATGATTTATTAATTGTTCAAATTTACGTTGATGACATTATATTTGGTGCTACTAACAATCTCCTTTGTCAAGAATTTGCTAAGTTAATGCAGGGAGAATTCGAGATGAGCATGATGGGAGAACTCAACTTCTTCCTTGGACTTCAAATTAAACAAGAGAAAGCGAGGATTTTCATCAACCAAACAAAGTACATAAGGGAAATACTCAAGAAGTTTGGTATGGAATCTGCTAAACCTCTTGGTACGCCAATGAGTCCCTCATTCAAGCTGGACAAAGATGAAGAAGGTAAGAAAGTAGATCAGAAGTATTATCAAGGTATGATCGGATCACTTCTTTACCTAACTGCAAGTAGGCCAGATATTATGTTTTCTATTTGTCTATATGCAAGATATCAATCTAATCCTAAAGAATCACATTTATTTGCTGTTAAAAGAATCTTAGATACTTAAATGAACTAAAAATGTAGGATTATGGTATTCTAGAGACTCAACCTTAAAATTGACTGCTTATTCTGATTCTGACTATGCTGGTTGTAAATTAGATAGAAAAAGTACAAGTGAAGCATGCCAACTTTTAGGAAGTAACTTAATCTCTTGGTTAGTAAGAAGCAAAATTCGGTTGCATTATCCACTGCTGAGGCAGAGTATGTTGCATCTGGAAGTTGCTGTGCTAAATCCTTTGGATTAAGCGACAACTTGAAGATTATGGTATCACACTTGATAAAATTCCTATTAGATGTGATAACACTAGTGCCATCAATCTAACTAAGAATCCAATTCAACATTCAAGAACTAAACACATTGAAATTAGACGTCACTTTATTAGAGAACATGTAGCTAATAATGATATTTATCTTGATTATGTTAATACTAATATCAATTAGCTGATATTTTTACCAAACCTTTGAGTGAGGAAAGATTTTGTTATCTTAGAGGAGAATTAGAGTTTGTGATCCTTTAGAATGATTTTCTGAAACTCTTAAGGACAACAACTATCTAGACTTCATTAATTTCTTGAAAATCCTCTATGTCCAATAAGGAAATTTATCTAGAATTTATTGATTAATTTGATTAGTTTCAGATCCTTGAAATTCGAATTTTTCACTGAAACTATTGTGGAGTCGACACCTGCAGTTTGTGGAGTCGACACCTTTATATTTTGATGTTCTATCTGGGCAATTAGAGCCGACTCCGGCTTCTGTAGAGCCGACTCTAATTCGGGCGCTGACAATTTTCTAGTGGAGTCGACACCTCGCTTTGCGGGAGTCGACTCTAAGTGGAACTAGGTCAAAATAAAAAGGCGGAGTCGACACCCAAACGACCCTATTATCTCCTAAACCCTTTCTAAAACCGTTCCAAACCGATTCCAACTCCTCCAAACCCCTCAAATCTCTCAATAACTCATTCCAATCGAATCCAATGGCTCCTAAGAAGCATGCGTTTGTTGGAAGTTCGGCCATTTCCACAAGAAAAAGGACGATTCGTAGGCAACCCTCACCATCTTCATCATCTGCCACCCAAGATGCTTCTCCACCTTCACCATCCTCTCCACGGGTAGATCAATTAGCGGGTAAGGCCATTACAACTGGAAGGAAAGTAGATTTCGATATATTTGCTTCAGAGGGCTTTGCTATTGGTCGATTATTGAAGGAAATAGGATGGGAGAAAGTTTTCTCTTTAGATGTTCCTACGTACCCTGCCCTTGTGAGAGAATTTTACAATGATTTATGTAGAGGAGAGGGAGGATTAGTGAGTTTTGTAAGAGGAACCAAAGTGATAATCACAGCCGAGATTCTTGAAATTTATTGGAGATGCCTACTATTGGACTAGTTGAGTATCAACATGATGATAGAGGAGGTGCCCTATCTAGGATGTTAGGGAGAGAAGTATCTGAGTTTGAAGAAGTCATGGCTAATCAACTAAATTTGGAACTCAGATTACTTCACAATATTTGTGGAAGAATCTTGTTTCCTAAAATTGGAAGGTTTGAATATGTTTCGGAATGAGATATCCTGTTGATGGATTGTATCATTACTGGAAGGCCTGTTAATTTGGCTGGTATGATGATTGATATGATTATGACAGAAGCAGCAACTAAGAAGAGATCAACACTACCATACGATATGATTATGACATTAGTTTTTAGAAGCCAAGTGTGCTAATAATGGATAATGAGCCACTAAGGAAGTTAAGGCACACTGATTACTACAGTGTCTCTACAATTCACCGCATGGGCTTCAGAAAAGAGAATAATGTTTGGATAAAAAGAGGACAAAAGACCAGAGCAGAGGAAGTTAGAGCTGAGGAGGCCAGAGCAGAGGATATTCCTGGACCATCTACTGCTGGACCTTCAGAGGCTGGACCGAGCACTCATCCTTCACCTCCACATCAGTCAGCCTTGGTATCTGGAAGATTTTCAGAGGAGCAGCTTGATCAACTCAGAGCCCTACTAACTGAGCATGATTCGGATATGAGAAGTGAAATGAAATTGATATCTGCTAAGCTTGATATGATAGTTTCTACTTTGGATAAATCAGTGAATGCCATGTCATCTGAGCTTCAAAAGATTTTTGAAAGACTAGAAGGGATAGCAGATGGATCAAGAGTCTATTTAGATGCTACTGGTCAGTTGAAGAAAGATCTTGATATTGCTGTCGCTCAAGTTGAAGCTTGTCTTGAAAAATTTAAGAAAGACCAAAAATATGAAATTATGGAAATGATTGGACATTTGAAGAAATTTTTTACAAGCATATTTGATTTTGATATCCTGTCTTATCCTAGTTTGTATCTTAGGATTTCTAGCTTTCTTTACTTTGATAGCTTGTATCTAGGAATTTTGGTTTACTGTGGATACACTTGAATATGTTACTTTTCTGAGAATGTACTTGAATTGACACATGTAATGAATCTTTCATTGAAATACAATTATCCTTTTATTGCAAATTTGTCTATGAGAACCAATTACCATCTCTATGATTGAATGAACCAATGACCCCGCTCTGATAACCTTCTTTATTATTTTTAAATTCACCTTATTGCTGATAACAAAAAAGGAGGAGAAGAAAATTGTATATGCATAAAAGAAATAAGAATGAAAGAATATAATATTTCAATCTTTTGGCATATCAAAAAAAAGAGGGAGAGAAATTTTGAGATTTATAAATTATAATCAATTTGTATCAATCGATTTCAGTTTATTTGCATAGGGGGAGTTATTCAATGCAGGGGGAGCTTAATAATTTTCTACATAAATTTAAATTATCTTGATTGATGTTTATAATAGAACTCATGTATCTTTTTTGATTTATTTTGAAAATTGTCATCAGATTCTCTGTTAGGAAGTTTTTAAAGCTTTAACAATGTCTATAATTCTTAATTCAAAGGAATTTTTAATGCATATACTCAAAGTTTTTGTCATCATCAAAAAGGAGGAGATTGTTGACCCAATTGTTGATTTTAATGATTAACAAAACTATTTGAGTATAACATTTGAAGTTACTAATGATTTTGATTAAGTTTTTCAGTGTATGATTTGATTTATTAATCAAAATCACAAGACAAATCAAGTTCTAGTTCGAATCTAATGTCAAGGTAAGAATTGCAGACATTAGAGTCGACACATGGAATCGCAGAGTTGACTCCAGAAAATGGCACAGACTTAGAGTCGACTCCCAAACTGTTAGAGCCGACTCTAACAGAAAAGACAGAACGATGGTTTTTCTGGCCATGACTTAGAGTCCACTCCGGGACTGTTAGAGTTGACTCCAGAAGTTTTTTGTGTCAACCCAGAAAAACCAGAGATGACTCAGTTCAAGCAATTTGGGGATTTTCGTTTTAGAGCCGACTCCAGAAAAGTTAGAGCCGACTCCAGAATGTCAGACGCGACTCCAGAACTTTCAGAATGACTCTAAACTTTACTTTTATCTTTTTAATTCCAACGGCTATTGCTATTTATGGATCTAATCCTTCTTACACTTGTTTCTAACAGATAGTTTTAAACTATTTATGGATTATACTGATCTATAAGAAGGGGGTTTGCTGCATCCAAAAATAAAAGAGGCAAAAAGAAAAGAAAAGAGACAAATCTTTGAAATCCATCAGAAAAGAAAAGAGGGAAGATTCGAAAGGAAAGATCATACTGATTCTCCAAAAGAAAAGAGAGAGATTCCAAGCTTTCATAGCTTCACTTTGAAGAAATCTCAAGAAAAGAAGGAAGCCGTAGTTTTCCGATCTTCGGAGCTTCAAGAGCATTCTAAAGGAAGATCCATCCAAGAGAAGACAAGAAGCAAGCCACAAGATCTGCAAATCAGGCTTTGATTCTTATCTCTTTATTTCGTGTTCTATCATTATATATTTGCTCATTGGAGGAGCTTTTGTTTTGTAAAAACGATTATTGTTTGCTGGGTCAATCGGAAGATTGATTCCATTGAGGTGTTAGCCTTGTGCAAGCAGTTTGCTTGTGGTGTAAGGTTTTGTGCTGGTGAGCCTTGAAAACCAGCTGGGTTCGTTGTGCACCCGAGAAAACAACAAGTTTGAGTTGTGAGCTTGCAAAACAACTTTGCTGTAATCAGATTGATTATAGTGTGGACCCAAGAGATACTTGGGAGTGGACGTAGGTGTAGGTATACCGAACCACTATAAAATCTCCTGTGTTTGTCGTGATTGTCTCATTATCTTTAACTCTCCATTTGTGCATATTCTGTTTTAATTTGTATGAATCTAAGTTTTTATTTCCGCTGGGGTTTGTTTTTCGAAAGAGTTTAAATTTTTGAAAAACCCAATTCACCCCCCTCCTCTTGGGTTGCTATCTGGACCAACACCCCTAAATGAGGTAGCTCTCCCTATGGATATGCATATAATAACTAATTTCCTTTCATTTAAATTTCATTTCAATTTCATTCAATTTTTTTTCTTATGCATATTTTAATTCAATGTAACTTTTCTTTCATTTAATCATAGCTCCATGCATATATAAGTACATATACTCTTTAATGAGGTATGCATATATAAGTACATAAACACTCTTTGTCCCCCTTTTTTATTATCAACAAAAAGGTTAAGAAGAGGGTGCATCTAGCTTAAATCAACATCAAAATATGTCACTACATCAAAATGTAAACATAAGAATTGAGTAACTCAAAGTTCAAAATTGAAGTAACAAGATTAACTTCATATTGCATTCATTGAGTGCAAAGTCATTACATCAAAATATTCTTTAAGTCATTACATACTACATCATTCACATTTACATCAAAGTATCAAAATACATCATTAATCCTAGTTAAAAACTAAAAACTAATGAAAGCTTGAAATTGAGTGGATTGAAGTTGAATTGGCTAGGAAATAGATCATCTCAAAATCCTTTTCAGTTCTTCTAATATATGTCCCATCCCTTTCTCTTGAATCTTCATGAAATCATTTAACATTTTCTCAACCAAAGCAGCTGCAACTGAAACTTTCTCCTGAAGTTCTGCATTGCATTTGGAATAAGTGTTAGAGTCACCTCCTATATCCTTGATTTTATCAAATATCATCTTTAAGTCTGATATCAAGGTAACTGAAGATGAGCTCAGTGATGACTCAATCACACTAATTTTATCTTCCAAAGAGTAGCACAATTGCCTGATTCCCATAAGTTAATTTTTCATCTCATTCTTCATCTTGATTTCATGATTCACAAATAATTCTTTGAGCTGCTCCAACTGACTCTCAGAAAATCCAGTGGATACCTGAGTAAAGAATGCAGGGGCTGGTGCTGGTGCTGGGGGTGTAGAACTGCTGGGACCTGGCGAAGGGTGCATCACTGATGGTCCTGCCACTGATGGACCAGGGGCTATAGTCTCAACCTCAGCTGCTCTATCATCCATATGCCCTTTCCTTTCCAAATATCCATTAATCTTTACAAATTCCATACGGTGTAAGGTTGCACTATTATAGTAATCCATATGTCTAAGACTCTTCATTGGCTCATTGTCTAAGATATTCACTCCTTGACTCTGAAATGCCATTGTCAAAATCATTCCATAAGGTAGTGTAGATCTTTTCTTACAACATTCCTCTGCCATGTATTCAATCATCATGCATGATTAGTTTATAGGCTGACCGGTAACCACACAGTCCATTACAACTACGTCCCTCTCAACACATACTCAAACCTTCCAGTCTTAAGGAATAAAATTCTACTACAAATGTTGTGCAAAAGCCTTAGTTCTAGGGGTAACTGATTAGCCCTAAATTCCTCAAATTTTGCCACATCTCTACCAAGTATTCTTGACAAGGCTTGACCCCTCTCACTGTGAGAGTTGGCAATCGGACCAATAACCGGTATCTCCAACAAATTTCTTAAAATCTCTGAAGTCAAATGGATTCTCGTTCATCTAACATGACTAAAATACCTCCATCTCCTCTAGTTAAATTGTGATAGAAATCCTTTACTAAAGCAGGGTAGGTGGAACATCTAAGGAACATACCTTTTCCTAACCCATCTCTTTGATTTGTCTTCCAAAAGTGAAACCTTCCACTTCAAAGAAATCAAAATCCACTTTTCTACCCATTGTAATAACTTCCCAGCTAGGAGATCTACTTGGGGAGAGGATGGACTAGGATAGCGCTCGGAGTAGAGGATGACGATGTAGAGGATGAGCTGGGTGATGGTTCTCTTGCCGAACACCTCGCCGTCCTTTTTCCTATCATCATGGTTGCTCCAAAGACTGATCTGCAGTGCTTAGGTGCCATTAAGTGCTAGGAAGAGATGAATTAGAGAGATTCTAAGATTTGGAAGAAGTGGAGAAGGTTTTGGAAGAGTTTGGAGTTGATTGGGGATGAAGAGGTATCGACTCTGCCCTAATAAAGTCAACTGGGACCACAATGTGTCGGCTCCCGCAAAGCGAGGTGTCGACTCCAAGTCGCTAACACATTTAGCGCCTGAAATAGAGTCGGCTCTGCAAAGGTGGGTGTTGGCTCCAAAGTCACAGACAGAGAACAACACATACTAGAGTCGACTCCACCAATAGTGGTGTCGGCTCCAAGACAGTTTTAGTGAAAAATGAGAGTTTCAAAGGATCTGAAACTTGTCAAAAGTCATCAAATTTTAGGTAAATTTTCCTTGGAATGTGGTGAATCAAGATGTTCAATTTTCTAGATAAGTTTTCCTTAGAATCACAAAAGAGAATTTTCAAGAAAATGTTTGAATTCTAGATAGTCATCCTAGGAGATTTAAAATCATTCTGATGGATCACAGACTCGTAATTCTCCTCTAAGATAACAAAATTTTCTTCACTTAAAGGTTTTGTAAATATGTCAGCTAATTGTTCATCAGTACATACATAATCAAGACAATATCATTATTAGCTACATGTTCTCTATTGAAATGATGCCTTATTTCAATATGCTTTGTTCTTGAGTATTGAATAAGATTTTTAGTTAGATTTATTGCATCTAGTATTATCACATCTAATTGGAGTTTTATCAAGTGTTATACCATAATCTTCAAGTTGTCGCTTAATCCAAAGGATTTGAGCACAGCAACTTCAAGCTGCAACATATTTAGCTTCAGCAGTTGATAATGCAATCGAATTTTGCCTTTTGCTAAACCAAAAGATTAAGTTACTACCTAAAAATTGGCATGCACCACTTGTACTTTTTCTATCTAATTTATAACCAGCAAAATCAGAATCAGAATATGCAATCAAATTTAATGTTGAGTCTCTAGAGTACCATAATCCTACATTTTTAGTTCCATTTAAATATCTTAGAATTCTTTTACAGTAATTGAGATTCTTTAGGTTCAGACTGATATCTAGCATATAAGCATACAACAAATAAATATTAGGTCTACTTTGTTGGAAGATTATTGAAAAATTATATGCCCCAATCCTTTTGATTTTGATGATTACTAAAAGCCATGAGTATGATAAAAGATGCAATGAGTTTATTTACATGTGCAATGAATTTATTTTGAACAATCAATGAGAATGTTAAAGTTTGACTTTAATCATTTTGAAAGTAACTTAAGCTCAATGTTTAAGCTTTCAAAAAGAAATTTTATAATTCATATTAATCAATGAGTTTTTGGAATACTTCTTGAATTAATTCTTAATGTCAATTTTATTGAATTCAAGTCAAAAATATGAATTAAAATGAATCTGGAACGATTTTAAAGTCAATCAGAAAAGTTTCTGATTTTTGATACGTTCCGGAGCCGACTCTTGAGTTTCAGAGTCGACTCCACTCAGAGTACAGAAATGTCTATCTGTCTCGAGTCGACCCACGTAATTTTCGAGTCGACCCCCGATTCTGTCGAGCCGACTCCATGACTGTGCGAGTCGACTCCGCTCAGACACCAGAAGAGTGTTTTTCTGAGCACTTCGCGAGTCGACCCCAACTTTTCATGAGTCGACCCCCGACTTTCAGGAGTCGACACTTTACTTTTGGTGAGTCGACCCCCAAACTTTCTGACATTTTTTAGTATCACGAGCTCGAGCCGACTCGGGAAAAGCATGAGTCGACTCCAGCAAATCTGGGCAAAATTTTTACGGATGCCAACTCAGCTCCAACGGTAAGATTTTTGATTAACGGCTATTTTTCTTTGTCTCTAACGGCTATATTTTGCAGAATCTATAAATAGAGAAGCTGTTTTCAAATCAAAGAGAGACGAATAGAGAGAAATTTATTTCAAAAAAAGAAAGAAAAATGGAAAAACAGAGCTTCAGTTGAAAAAATCCGAGATTCAAAATAGAGTGAAAGAAAGAGTGTGAAATCAAAGGAAGTTCCTTCTGTGTTCAAGCTCAAATCCAAGGAAGCTTCAGAAGAAAATCCAAGAGCTATTCAAGAGTATCTCAAGAGATTTTCAACACTCAAAGAAAAGAGGAAAAGCCCAAATCAACTCCAACACATCTTCCGTGAAGAATCCAAGCTGAGGCCTGATTCTACACCTCAAAGGAGTTGAAGAAAAGAAGAAAAGCTCAAAGCCAACCAACTGCAAATCAGGCTTATCTAAACTCTATTCTTACATTTGTTTATCTGCTCATTAAGGAGCCTTGTAACTAAACAAACATATTTCTATTCTTTGTGTCTAGTTCAATCTGGGGGATTGAACTAGAGGAGGTAGTCTTACCTCGGTACAAGCTTGGTTAAGCTTGGGTTAGGGTTTTTGTGCTGGTGAGCCCTTGAAAACCAGCTGGGTTCGTTGTGATCCCGGGAAAACAACAAGTTTGAGTTGTGAGCTTGTAAAACAACTCTGCTGTAATCTAGGGAGATTATAGTGTGGACCCAAGTGAATCTTGGGAGTGGACGTAGGTGTTGGATACACCGAACCACTATAAAATCTTGTGTTTGCCGTGTCTATTGTCTCTTCTCTATCTCTTTATTCACTGCAATTTATATTTACTTTGCATATTGCCTTCATTCATCTCAAGCTAAATAATTTAAAAGGCTAATTTTTAAAGAACCCAATTCACCCCCCCCTCTTGGGTTGTCATCTGGGCCAACAATTGGTATCAGAGCTAGTGCTCATTAGATTTTGATCACACGATCAAGAGCTAAAGATCCAAATGGCAACACAAGTTGGTTCATTTGCTGAAGGTCATTCTACGAATAGACCTCCACTATTTAATGGCTCAAATTATTCTTATTGGAAAGCTAGAATGAGGATATTCATTCAAGCTTCTGATTATGAGCTTTGGGGTGTTATAATAATGGACCTAGTACACCCACACATGTTATGATGGCACTATTGTTCCTAAGCCCGAAAGGGACTGGAATGATAATGATAGGAAAATGGCACAGCTTAATGCTAAAGCCATGAATGTTTTATATTGCTCCTTAGATGCTAATGAATTCAATAGAATCTCCACATGTAATTCCGCAAAGGAGATTTGGGATAGATTAGAGGTTACCCATGAGGGTACCAACCAAGTAAAAGAATCTAAAATAATATTCTTGTTCATAAATATGAATTGTTTAGCATGGAACAATCTGAAACCATTGCATGCATGTACACTAGATTTACAGATATTGTAAATGGTTTGAAAAGTCTTGGTAAGACATATACTAACTCTGAACTTGTTCGAAAAATTCTTAGGTCATTACCAAGATCATGGGAAGCAAAAATGACAGCAATCCAAGAAGCCAAAGGACCTCAACACTTTACCCTTAGAGGAGCTTCTAGGATCCCTTATGACCCATGAGCTGACTATGAGGCAGCATGTTGAGGAGGATTCAAAGAAAAAGAAAGTAATTGCCCTCAAAGCTGCAAAAGAAGAAGAGAGCAGCAGTGATGATGATGATAATGATGAAGAGACTGCTCTCTTAGCAAAGAAATTTAAAGATTTATGAGGAGAAAGAAACCCTTCCACAAAAATTTGGAGCTAAGTGGGAAGGAGAAAAGGATAAGATAAGGACAAGGACAAGGAAAAGAGAAAGACCCCTTGACTTGCTATGAATGTAATAAACCGGGGCACTTTAGAAATGAATGTCCAAATTGAAGAAAGCCTACAAAAAGAAAAAGAAGGCTTATATGGCGACTTGGAGTGACAGCGAGGAATCTTCTTCCGAAGAAGAAGAACAAAAGGAAGTCGCAAACGTATGCTTTATGGCGGACGACAATGATGAGGTAAGTTCCGAAACCCTTGCGATGAATTTGCTTTTGATGAATGTTTGATGCTTTTAATGAACTTGTTAGTGATTTCAAGTTTTGAAAAAGAAATACAAATTTTGAAAAATGAAAACTTAACTTTCATTAAAAAGAAAATCTTAATAATGAAATTAAGAAACTTAAATCTGAAAATGAAATTTAATGAAGAAAAGAATCAATCTCAAATGAAAAAGATAAACTAAAGAAAGAGGTTGAAAAACATAAAAACATAGTTGATAAGTTTACATTAAGCTCAACTAAATTAGACATGTTATTAAATAGTCAAAAAGCAGTTTTTGACAAAGCCGGATTAGGATATAACACTTTAAGAAAACAAAAATCACTTAAAAATATTTTTGTAAGTGCTGGCCAAAGTAATTTACATGCTTTAAATGTAATCAAAAGGACATAAATCTTATGAATGTAAAATTCTAAAACCTAATAAAAATTAAATATTAAAGGAAAGAAAATATGGGTTCCGAAAGGAACAATATTTGTTGCTACTAACCATGAAGGACCCAAGAAAGCTTGGGTACCTAAACATAAAGTTTGATTTCATTGCAGGAATGTCTTGTGGCCAAGAGATCAAAAGAAAGTGGTATCTTGATAGTGGCTGCTCAAGACATATGACGGGTGACAAAGAAGAATTCATCACCCTGAAGAAAAGAAAGGAGGAGTTGTTACATTTGGCGACAATGGCAAAGGCCAAATCTTGGGGTTTGGTAACATTCAAATAACTCCCTCCACATTTATTGAAAATGTACTTTATGTTGATGGTTTAAAGCATAACTTAATTAGTATAAGTCAATTATGTGATAAAGGTTTTAAAGTTTCATTTGAATCTTCTTTATGCACTGTAGCTAATCCCATTGATAATAGCATTGTTTTTATTGGAAATAGAAATGGCAATGTATATTGATTGATTTAGACAAATTGTCTACTAATCATTGCTTAGTTGCTAATAATGCTAATATGAATGAGATTGGTTGGTTGTGGCATCGAAGATTAGGTCACGCAAGCACACACCTTGATTTCAAAACTAATTAAAATGGATTTAGTAAAAGGTTTACCTAAATTAGATTTTGAAAATAACAAAATATGTGATGCATGTCAGTTTGGAAAACAAACAAGAAGTTCTTTCAAATCTAAAAATATTGTTTCAACTTCTAGGCCATTAGAGCTACTTCACATGGACCTTTTTGGACCAACTAGAACCACAAGTCTAGGAGGAAAGAAATATGGTCTTGTGATAGTAGATGATTACTCTAGATTCACTTGGGTAATGTTTTTAGCTCACAAAGATGAGACTTTCTCGATATTCTGAAATTCTTCAAGAAAGTAACAAATGAGAAAAACACTACCATAGTGTCTCTAAGAAGTGATCATGGAACTGAATTTGAAAATCACTTATTTGAAAGTTTTTGCAATGAAAATGGTATTAATCATAATTTTTCTGCACCTAGGACCCCACAACAAAATGGTGTAGTTGAAAGGAAAAATAGGACTCTAGAAGACATGGCCCGTACCATGCTATGTGAAAGTAAACTCCCGAAATACTTTTGGGCGGAAGCTATTAACACAGCATGTTACATCTTAAATAGAGCCTTAATAAGACCTATTTTAAAGAAAACACCTTATGAATTATGGCATGATAGAAAACCCAACATTAAATATTTTCATGCATTTGGTTGTAAATGTTTTGTTCACAATAATGGTAAAAATAATTTAGGCAAATTTGATGCTAAATCTGATGAAGGAATATTCTTAGGATACTCAACAACTAGTAAAGCATATAGAGTATTTAACAAGAAAACTTTAGTTGTTGAAGAATCCATTCATGTAGTTTTTGATGAATCTTTAGCAACTCGTTCTGAAAAATTTGATGATGAGAAGATACAAACATAATTGAAAAAGATCTTGAAAAATTAAATATTGATGTATCTTAGATCATGAGCAAGAGCTAAAGATAATGATTCACCTAAGGATGATGATACTAACACTAATCATAATGATGTAGATCTACCTAGGGATTGGAGATATGCTTATAGTCACCCTAAGGAATTGATTATAGGTGATCCATCTCAAGGAATAAGAACTAGATCATCTATGAGAAATATTAGTAATCATCTTGCATTTGTATCACAAATTGAACCTAAAACTATTGAAGAAGCTGAAAAAGATAATAATTGGATGTTAGCAATGCAAGAAGAATTAAATCAATTTACTAGAAATAATGTATGGACTTTAGTTGAAAGACCTAAAAATCATTCTGTTATAGGATCAAAATGGATATTTAGAAATAAACTAGATGAAAATGGCATAGTAATTAGAAACAAAGCTAGATTAGTTGCAAAAGGATATAATCAAGAAGAAGGTATTGATTTTGATGAAACCTTTGCACCAGTAGCTAGATTAGAAGCCATTAGACTATTACTTGCATTTGCATGTCATATGAATTTTAACTTATTTCAAATGGATGTAAAAAGTGCATTTTTAAATGGATTTATAAATGAAGAAGTATATGTAGAACAACCACCAGGTTTTGAAGATCACGAATTTTCAAATCACGTTTTTAAATTGCACAAAGCATTATATGGTTTGAAACAAGCACCTAGAGCTTGGTATGATAGATTAAGTAAATTCTTAATTGAAAATGATTTTATAAGAGGAAATGTTGATAAAACTTTGTTTTTGAAAAGAAAAGGTAAAGATTTATTAGTAGTTCAAATATGTTGATGATATTATTTTTGGTGCTACTAACAATCTCTATGTCAAGATTTGCTAAGTTGATGCAGGGCGAATTTGAAATGAGCATGATGGGAGAACTCAACTTCTTCCTTGGACTCCAAATCAAACAAAGCAAAGAGGGAATCTTTATCAACCAAACAAAGTACACAAGAGAAATCTAAAGAAGTTTGGTATGGAATCAATGAAACCCCTCGGAACACCAATGAGTCCTTCATGCAAGCTGGACAAAGATGAAGAAGGTAAGAAGGTTGATCAAAATATTATCGAGGTATAATCGGATCCCTACTTTACTTAACTGCAAGTAGACCAGACATAATGTTTGCTGTTTGCTTATGTGCTAGATTTCAGTCTGAACCTAAAGAATCACATTTAATTGCTGTTAAAAGAATACTAAGATATGTAAGTGGAACAAAAAATGTAGGTTTATGGTATTCTAGAGACTCCACATTAAATCTGATTGCATACACTGATTCTGATTATGCTGGATGTAAGTTAGATAGAAAAAGCACAAGTGGTGCATGCCAATTCTTAGGAAGTAACTTAATCTCATGGTTTAGCAAAAAGCAAAATTCAGTTGCATTATCAACTACTGAAGCTGAATATGTAGCAGCTGGAAGTTGCTGTGCTCAAATCCTATGGATTAAGCGACAACTTGAAGACTATGGTATCACACTTGATAAAACACCTATAAGATGTGATAACACAAGTGCAATTAATCTAACAAAAATCCAATTCAACATTCAAGAACCAAACACATAGAAATTAGATATCATTTTATAAGAGAACATGTAGCAAATAATGAAATATGTCTTGATTATGTTAACACTGAAGAACAATTAGCTGACATATTTACAAAACCTTTAAGTGAAGAAAGATTCTGTTATCTTAGAGGAGAGTTAGGGATTTGTGATCCATTAGAATGAATTTGAAACCCCTAAGGAAATTTTATCTAAATTCTTTCAAATCCTTGATCTTTAAGGAAATCTTATCTAGAATTCATATCTAATTGATCTATTCAATCCAATGATTATTTTATCAATTTTTATGATCAATTTCCGGACACATTTCAGAAATTTCATGTTTTTGCTCTGAAATGGTCTCGGAGCCGACTCGGTGAGTATCGGAGTCGACTCCTGGTTTCTACTGAAACTCTCGGGTCGACCCCTTCTCGGCGCGAGTCGACTCCACTTCGGGATGGTTTTCTGTGACTGTCCGGAGTCGACCCCTGGCTTTGCGCGAGCCGACTCGAAGTGGTCCCAGGTTGATTTATCTAGGGCAGAGTCGACTCGCCGTTCATTTCAAACTTTCCAATCTCTCAAAATACTCTCTCCAAATATCTCCAACCTTCCAAACTCCAAAATCCCTGATTAACTTCCAATCGACCAATGGCACCCAAAACTCGAGGTTCCAACCTTGTGCGGCCGGTGTGAAGAGGAAGCGAGCCGTGAGGAAGACGGTGAGGCGTCCGGTCGTGAGCCTTCTCCAAGCACGGATTCCACTTCATCTCTTCAACTCCCAATGCTTCTCCAGCTGCTGCTCCTCTCAGGTAGATCCTTAGCAGATAGAATCATAACAACGGGTAGGAAAGTGGATTTTGAATTTTTGAGGCAGAGGGATTTTTTTGGGAGACAATTGATGAGATGGGATGGGAGAAGATATGTTCCTAGATTGCCCTACTTATCCCTCTCTAGTAAAGGAATTTTATAAGAATTTGTCTAGAGGAGATCATGGTCTATAAGCAAGTGAGAGGAAATAGGATCTCTGTGACTGTAGAGCTTCTTCTAGACTTTTGATCTACCCTTGTCAGGTACTCCACATTTTCTTCTGAAGACCGAGCCCAGCTCTTCTAGATTATTAAACGGGATGTTGTTGGATTTGAAGAAGTTTTGCCAATCAACTTTCCATTAGAACTGAGATTACTTCATAACATTTGCAGTAGGATACTTTTTCCAAAGATAGGAAGATTTGATTATGTATCTGAAAGAGATATTTTGTGATGGATGCCATTGTTACGGGCAAACCATAACCTTCCCAGCATGATTCTTTGGTACATTGCAGACTGTGGAGGAAAAAGAAATCAAGCTTGCCCTATGGCATGATTCTCACCAAGATTTTCAGAGCCAAGGATTGTTATTCTGATAGTGAGCCAATGAGGAACTTGAGACATACAGACTTTTATAGCTTGGCCACTATTCATCGGATGGGTTTTATTAAGAAAAATGGAAATGGGAAAGGAAAGGATTAGAAGAAGAGCTACATGTTGAGGCACCAGGACCATCAGTTAGACATCTTCACCTGCACCTCCGAGCCCTCCTACTTCTGCCCTGCTCCTACCCTGCTCCAATTTGATCAAGCTTCATCCTCTCTGCTGGCTTCTCAGATCTCAGTTAAAGCAACTCAAAGGTCTTTTGATGATCAGCTGAAAAATTAAATCTGAGTTTGAATAAGTTATGAATCTAAAGAACTCTTATTCATTGGATGAAAGATCACTAAAATTGAGTCTACTCTCAGCACTTCTTCAAAGTCTTTAAGTGGAGATCTCAAGAACATTTTTGAAGAACTTAAAGATATTTGCGGAGATGGCGAGACCTATCTAAGTGCAATGCGAGCTTCAAGACAAAATTTGACTGCTTGCACTTTTGTAGATGAAAGGCTAAAAGATTATGTAAAAATCAATCAGATGGAATGAAGAACATAGTTGATCATTTAACTAGGATTGTTAGAACTCATTTTAATGTATTAGATTTTTAATCCTTGCTATGTATTGAAATTTTGTTATGTTTTACATTTTGATATCAATGTATTAGACATTTCAATGTATTAGACTTTTGAAATGTCAATTTTGGTTACTCAATGTATTTCCTTCTATCAATGAATGAATGAATGTTTATGCTTCTCTACCTTTTTGTTGATAACAAAAAAGGGGGAGAGTTTTATAGTTTATGATTGAATATGCATATGAGAAAATCAAATTAATCAATGAGATAATTAATTGAATGATTAAGTTTCATAGGGGGAGCTACCTCATTCAGGGGGAGCCTAAGCCTACTATGAAATCAAAATAAATTCACAAATCAATCATGCATAAACTCAATGTTTTTGTCATCATCAAAAAGGGGGAGATTGTTGGAAGATTATTGAAAAATTATATGCCCCAATCCTTTTGATTTTGATGATTACAAAAGCCATGAGTATATTAAAAGATGCAATGAGTTTATTTACATGAGCAATGAATTTATTTTGAACAATCAATGAGAATGTTAAAGTTTGACTTTAATCATTTTGAAAGTAACTTAAGCTCAATGTTTAAGCTTTCAAAAAGAAATTTTATAATTCATATTAATCAATGAGTTTTTGGAATACTTCTTGAATTAATTCTTAATGTCAATTTTATTGAATTCAAGTCAAAAAATGATTTAAAATGAATCTGGAACGATTTTAAAGTCAATCAGAAAAGTTTCTGATTTTTGATACGTTCCGGAGCCGACTCTGAGTTTCAGAGTCGACTCCCCTCAGAGAACAGAAATGTCTATCTGTCTCGAGTCGACCCACGTAATTTCACGAGTCGACCCCCGATTCTGTCGAGCCGACTCCATGACTGTGCGAGTCGACTCCGCTCAGACACCAGAAGAGTGTTTTTCTGAGCACTTCGCGAGTCGACCCCAACTTTTCATGAGTCGACCCCCGACTTTCAGGAGTCGACACTTTACTTTTGGTGAGTCGACCCCAACTTTCTGACATTTCTATTTTTAGTATCGAGCTCGAGCCGACTCGGGAAAAGCATGAGTCGACTCCAGCAAATCTGGGCGAAATTTTTACGGATGCCAACTCAGCTCCAACGGTAAGATTTTTGATTAACGGCTATTTTTCTTTGTCTCTAACGGCTATATTCTTGCAGAATCTATAAATAGAGAAGCTGTTTTCAAATCAAAGAGAGACGAATAGAGAGAAATTTATTTCAAAGAAAAAGAAGAGAAAAATCGAAAAACAGAGCTTCAGTTGAAAAAATCCGAGATTCAAAATAGAGTGAAAGAAAGAGTGTGAAATCAAAGGAAGTTCCTTCTGTGTTCAAGCTCAAATCCAAGGAAGCTTCTGAAGAAAATCCAAGTGCTATTCAAGAGTATCTCAAGAGATTTTCAACACTCAAAGAAAAGAGGAAAAGCCCAAATCAACTCCAACACATCTTCCGTGAAGAATCCAAGCTGAGGCCTGATTCTACACCTCAAAGGAGTTGAAGAAAAGAAGAAAAGCTCAAAGCCAACCAACTGCAAATCAGGCTTATCTAAACTCTATTCTTACATTTGTTTATCTGCTCATTAAGGAGCCATTGTAACTAAACAAACATATTTCTATTCTTTGTGTCTAGCTCAATCTGGGGGATTGAACTAGAGGAGGTAGTCTTACCTCAGTTCAAGCTTGGTTAAGCTTGGGTTAAGGGTTTTTGTGCTGGTGAGCCCTTGAAAACCAGCTGGGTTCGTTGTGCGCCCGGGAAAACAACAAGTTTGAGTTGTGAGCTTGTAAAACAACTCTGCTGTAATCTAGGGTGATTATAGTGTGGACCCAAGTGAATCTTGGGAGTGGACGTAGGTGTTGGATACACCGAACCACTATAAAATTCTTGTGTTTGCCGTGATCTATTGTCTCTATCTCTATCTCTGTTTTATTCACTGCAATTTATAATTACTTTGCATATTGCCTTCATTCATCTCAAGCTAAATAATTTAAAAGGCTAATTTTTTAAAGAACCCAATTCACCCCCCCCCCTCTTGGGTTGTCATCTGGGCCAACATACTTGCTGTTAAATAAAGTAGTGAACCGATCATACCTCTTAATATTTTTGATCAATTTGCTTACCATCTTTATCTTTATCCAGTTTGCATGAAGGACTCATAGGTGTTTCTAGAGGTTTAACTGATTCCATACCAAACTTCTTGAGAATTTCTTTAGTGTACTTTGTTTGGTTGATGAAAATTCCCTCTCTTTCTTGTTTGATTTGTAGTCCAAGGAAGAAGTTAAGTTCTCCCATCATGCTCATCTCAAATTGACCCTGCATTAACTTTGCAAATTCTTGACACAGAGGATCGTTAGTAGCACCGAATACTATATCATCTACATAGATTTGTACTACCAATAAGTCTTTATCTTTTCTTTTTAAAAAAAGGTTTTATCAATATTTCCTCTAGAAAAATTATTTTAATTAAAAATTTGCTTAGCCTATCATACCAAGCTCTAGGTGCCTGTTTTAAACCATAAAGTGCTTTGTGTAATTTAAAAATATGATTTGAAATTCATGATCTTCAAAATCAGGTGGTTGTTCAACAAAAACTTTCTCATTTATAAAACCATTTAAAAATACACTTTTCACATCCATTTGAAATAAGTTGATGTTCATATGACATGCAAATGCAAGTAACAATCTAATTGCCTCTAATCTAGCAACAGGTGCAAAAGTTTCATCAAAATCAATTCCTTCTTCCTGATGATAACCTTTTGCAACTAATCTAGCTTTATTTCTAATTACAATGCCATTTTTATCTAGTTTGTTTCTAAACACCCATTTAGATCCTATAACAGGATAACCTTTGGATCTATCAACTAGGGTCCATACTTTATTCCTAGTAAATTTATTTAGTTATTCTTCCATAGCTAACATCCAATTACTATCTTTTTCAGCTTTCTCAATAGTTTTAGGTTCTATATAAGAAACAAATGTAAGATGATTATTGATATTTCTCATTGATGATCTAGTTCTTACACCTTGAAATGGATTACCTATGATCAAGTCCTTTGGATGACCATAAGCATATCTCCAATCTCTAGGTAGATCTACATCATTACGAGTAGTACCAATACTATCATCCTTAGGTGAATCATCATCCTTAGCCTCTGGTTCATGATCTGAAGATACATCTATATTCAATTTTTTAATATCTCTTTCAAGCAAATTTGTATCTTCCTCATCATCGATCTTTTCAAAACTTGATGCTAAAGATTCATCAAAAACTACATGAATTGACTCTTTTACAATTAAATGCTTCTTATTAAATACCCTATAAGCTTTGCTAGAAGTGAAATGTCCTAAGAATATACCTTCATCAGATTTTGCATCAAACTTTCCAAGATTGTCTTTACCATTATTATGAATGAAACATCGATAATCAAATGCATGAAAGTAACTAATGTTAGGTTTCTTATTATGCCATAATTCATAGGAAGTTTTCTTAAAGATTGGTCTAATTAATGCTCTATTTAGGAGGTAATATATCGTGTTTATAGCTTCCACCCATAAATATTTTGGGAGTTGGCTTCACATAGCATGGTATGGGTCATGTCTTCTAAAGTTCTATTTTTTCTTTCTACAACTCCTTTTTGTTGAGGTGTTCTAGGTGCTGAGAAGTTATGATGAATGCCATTTTTAATGCAAAATTTTTTAAATAAATGATTTTTAAATTTAGTTTCATAATCACTTCTAAGAGACACTATGGTGTTATTTTTCTCATTTGTAACTTTCTTAAAGAATTTTAGAAATATAGGAAAAGTCTCATCTTTGTGAGCTAAAAATAATACCCAAGTGAATCTAGAATAATCATCTACTATCATAAGACCATATTTCTTTCCTACTAGACTAGTGGTTCTAGTAGGTCCAAAAAGGTCCATATGAAGTAGCTCGAGTGACCTAGTAGTAGAAACAATATTTTTAGATTTGAAAGAATTTTTAGTTTGTTTTTCAAATTGATATGCATCACAAATTCTATTATTTTCAAAATCTAGTTTTGAAAGTCCTTTAACTAAATCCATTCTAAGCAATTTTAAAATTAAGTGTGTGCTTGCATGACCTAGTCTACGATGCCATAGCCATCCAATCTCATTTACCTTAGCATTATCAGCAATTATGCAATGATTACTAGTAGACAAATTGTCCAAATCAATCAAGTATACATTGCCATTTCTATTTCCAATAAATATAATGCTATTGTTAATGGGATTTGATACAGTGCAGATAGAAGTTTCAAAAGAAACTTTTAAACCTTTATCACAAAGTTGGCTAATGCTAATTAAATTATGCTTTAATCCATATACATATAAGACATTTTCAATAAAAGTGGATGGAGTGATTTGAATTTTACCAAAGCCCATAATTTGGCCTTTGGCATTATCTTTAAAAGTTACAACTTCTCCTCTTTTTGCTTCAAGAGTGATGAATTGCTCCTTGTCACCCGTCATGTGTCTTGAGCAGCCACTATCAAGATACCATTTTCTTTTGATCCTTTGGCTGCAAGACACTCCTGCAAGGCAATCAAATCTTTTGTTTAGGTACCCAAGCCGTCTTGGATCCTTAATGGTTAGTATCAATAAACACCATTCCTTTTGGAAGCCATATCTTTTTACCTTTAAGCATTAAATTCTTATGAAACATTTTTTAATTACATTCATAAGATTTATGTTCCTTTTTGTTACAATGATAACATAAAATATCATTTTTGATTTGTTTCTTTATGAAGAAATTATTGATATATTTTTGCTTCATATGTGGTCTATATCCTAAACCAGCTTTAACAAAACAACTCTTTGATTGTTCAAAAGTAGATTAAGTTTTTCTGAGCTATTTGTAAATTTATCAACAATGTTCTTATATTTTTCAATTTCTTTCTTCAAATTAAGATTTTCAGTAGAAATTGATTCATTTTTTTAATATGTCTTCTTTTTCAGATTTTAAATTTTTGATCTCAAGAACTAGTTCATTTTTCTTTTTGAGAAGATCTAAGTTTTCAGTTTTCAAAGTTTTGTTTTTGGTTCTCAAAATCTTGAAATCACTAACTAATTCATTAAATGGATCATATAATTCATCAAAAGTAAAATCATCATTGGTGGTTTCAGAATTTACCTCATTTTCATCATTTGCCATGAAGCATATGTTGGCAACCTCTTTTTTATCATCTTCAGATGAAGAATCCTCGTTGTCGCTCCAAGTTGCAACATAAGCTTTCTTCTTCTTTTTGTATCCCTTCTTTAATTGAGGACATTCTGATCTAAAGTGTCATGGTTTCTTACATTCATAACATATCAAGGTATCCTTTTCCTTGTCCTTATCCTTTTTTTTTCTCTTTCTCCTTCCATTTTGATTCCAGGTTTTCTCTTGTGGAAGGGTCTCCTTCTTTGCATGAATTTTCTAAATTTCTTTGCAAGGAGAGCTGTCTCATCATCATCTTCATCATCTTCGCTGCTGCTCTTTTCATTTTCTGCAGCTTTGAGTGCTATTGTTCTTTTGTTTTTTACATCTTTCTCTTAATGTTGTTTCATTATAAGCTCATGGGTCATAAGGGATCCAAGTAGCTCCTCCAAAGGTAGAACATTTAAAGCTTTGGCTTCTTGGATTGCTATCACTTTGGCTTCCCATGTTCTTGGAAGAGATCTAAGAATTTTTGCACTAATTCAGAGTTAGTATAAGTCTTACCAAGACTCTTTAATCTATTTACTATATCAGTAAACCTAGTGTACATGCATGTAATTGATTCATTTTGTTCCATGCTGAAAAGTTCATATTTAGCACCAAAATATTAATTTTAGATTCTGTACTTGGTTGGTACCCTCATGAGTAACTTTCAACCTATCCCATATTTCTTTGGCTATGATGCAAGTGGATATTCTATTGAATTCATTTGCATCAAAGAATAATATAAGACATTCATGACCTTGGTATTAAGCTGAGCCATTTTTCTATCATTTTCATTCCAATCCCTTTCAAGCTTAGGAACAATAAATCTGTCTATTATGTGTGTGGGAGTGCTAGGACCATTGATAATGACACTCCATAATTCATAGTCTAAAGCTTGAATAAAAATTTTATTCTAGCTTTCCAATATGAATAGTTTGTGCCACTAAACAAAGGAGGTCGGTTTGTGGATTGACCTTCGAAAAAAGATGATCCAGCTTGAGCTGCCATTTGGATCTTTAGCTCTTGATTGTTAGATCAAACCGAAATGAGCACAAGCTCTGATACCAATGTTGGCCCAGATGGTAACCCAAGAGGAGGGGTGAATTGGGTTCTTTAAAAAATTTGCACTTAAAACTAATTACACAAGATAAATGTGCACAAGTGAAGTGATACAGTAAATGATGAATACTATGTAGAACAGAGAGAGAAAGTGCAATAAGCACATAAACACACAAGATTTATAGTGGTTCGGTGTTAGCCACACCTACGTTCACTCCCAAGAAACTCTTGGGTCCACACTATAATCACCTAGATTACAGCTGAGTTATTTTGCAAGATCACAACTCGAACTTGTTGTTTTACATCGGGGTCACAACGAACCCAGCTGGTTTTCACAGGTTCCCAGGACAAAACCTAACATAAGCTACTTTTAGATTACCCCAAGGTCAACTACCTTAACTAATTCAATCCCCCTAATTGAATTAGAAAATAAAAAATTTAAATATTCGTGTACAACAAATTAAAAGCTCCTCAAATGAGCAAATAAACAATATAAATAAATGAGAATAGAAAAGCCTATTTGAAGCAATGTGAAGTTGAGCTTTCCTTCTTTTCTTCTTTTCCTCTTCTCTTCTGAATGGGCTATCAAGATTTGAACTCCGATTCTTGAACAATGCTTGGTGAAGAGAAGGTTAAAAATTAGGGTTCTTGCTCTTCTTCTTCAAAACATTGGAAATCCTTCGGATTTGATCTTGGAATGCTTTTGGATTTCTCTTCTATCTCTCAATAATAATTAGGTTTTGACTCATAGAATTTCTTCTTTGGGATTTCTTAATTTTTCTCTTTTTTCTCTCGTTTTCTTCTCTCTTTTTCCATTTTCTATTTTTGAATGGACGAAGCCCTTTATATAATCCTTCTTAATCCAAGATTAGGTGAAAAATAGTCATTGAAATGTACTTGGATTACATCCTCATGCAAAGAAATAGATCCATTGGAGGGTAGGTGAAAAAATATTACCGTTGGAATATACTCTAACAGATTTAAAATTTGATTCTAATATGTTGGAGTCGGCTCTAACTTTTCAGGTGTCGGCTCTAAGTCAGGTTTCCAAAAATAGTAATAAAAAGTCCGTCGTGGAGTCACCTCTGAGATTCTGTGGTGTTGACACATCGCGATCTGGAGTTGGCTCTAATCTTCTAGGGAGTCAGCTCTAACAATGTCCCAAAAATGTAGTCTCTGTTTCTCATGTTAGAGTCGGCTCTAAATATCCAGGTGTCAGCTCCAAAATCTGAAGCAGAAAATAGTTCTTTGTATCTCAAGTTAGAGTCGGCTCTAACTTTTAAGGTGTCGACTCTAAACCATGCCGAAAGTTTCAAACTGTTCTGATACCTCTAGAGTCGGCTCTAATGATTGTGGGTGTCGGTTCTAACTTCTAAACTTTGACAAATACCTTTAAACACTGATTCAAACTGACTTTCTATTTAACATTTGAATAATTTACCTTTCTAAATTCCTAAAACATATGTCAATTACATTAGTAACACAAGGAATATACTCAAGGATTTTGTTAATCATCAAAATTAATAAGTGGGTCAACACACCGCAGAAGCTAAATAGGCTTCACATCTCTTTGCTAGCATTTTGTTAGCTAACAAGGCAAAAATTATTCCTGAGGGCAACCCCCTCCTATCACCCAAGAAATAGACATTCCTACCATCAGAAGTTTGTAACACTATCTCTTTTCTTAAGCAATCTACTCTGGCTCTATGCACAGACAGCCAATCCATCCCCAATATGGCATCAAACTCTTTCAAACTCAAAGGGATCAAATCTACTACTAATTTCTGACCCTCTACAGAAATATCACAGTCTCTATACACCTGGTATGCTATAAAGGCCGTCCTACGGGCATAGATACCACCAATTGGCTATCCAACTAACCCACATTTCTATCTAGATACTTAGTAAACTCACATGAGATGAATGAATGCGTAGATCTAGAATCAATCAAAATATAAGCATCATGATTATCGATGGGTAGTATACCTATCAACTACATCATGATCAATCTAGGCCTCCTGCCTGGTAATAGCGAATACTCTGGACTCAGTCTTTGGAATACTGGCTAACCCTTCTGGTTGATCCATATTAATCCTCATCTAACTGGCTGGAGCTAGGGAACCACCATCACCCCTCCTGCCAGGTTGTACCCTTGGCACTACTAGTTGTTGGAAATGATCACCAGCCTGCTGCCCTCTTCTGGGGCAATCCCTCTTCATGTGGCCCAGATCATCACAAATATAGCATCTCTTACTGTCCCTCTTACACTCTCCCATATGTAACTTCCCACATGCATTACATGGAGGTATATTTCTTCCTCCACCAAAAGGATGACCCTACTCCCCCACCTCATAGATACCTGCTGGTGGCAACTTGAGGCACCCCCCCAAAAGGCTTTCTTTGAGCTGGACTGAAAGCTGACATAGATACTGATCCCCTGCCCACATTACTAGGGGCTCTAATATCAGAATGAGATTGTCCAGCCCTTTGGGGTTTCTTGAATAATTGAATCCCTCCAAGAGCAGAAGGATTATTTGGAGCACTTCTTTTATTCTATCCTGCCTCCTACTCATATATTCTTTTTCAATCTCCTCGGCTCTAAGTGCTCCCTGAACCAACTCCAAATAACTATTATAAACCTGCATATGGATCTTAGGTTTAATAGGGAGATTTAATCCATCTTGAAATAATCTACATCTCTCCCTCTCATCAGCAACCAATGCCCCAGCAAACTGGGATAGCTCCACAAAAGTGGCTTCATATTCTGCTATAGACACTCTCCTTTGGGTCAAACTAAGGAATTTCTTTCTCTTCTAATCTCTATAAATCTTAAATTGTATTGCTGATGGAATTCCCTTCTGAAATCTCCCCATGACAATTCCACTCCATAGGACTGCATGCTAGAAACAGATCTCCATCAGCTCTAGGCTTTACCCTCTCGCAAGAAGGTGGCAGTACTTAGTTTCTACTCCTTGAAGCATCCCATCACATCAAATACCCTCTCTACTCTCTGCAACCAGGCCTTAGCCTAAAGAGGATCAGTAGTTCCCTGAAACTCCAGAGCCCCCAACTTCCTGGCTCTTTCCACATTCCTCTCAACCTCCAAACTTTTAGCTAAAAGGCTAGACTAGCACCCACAGCTGCAACTACAACCTGAGTAATCATGCCCACTAGCTCTGGCAAACTGGGCCCCTAAGTCTATGCTTGAGATGGGTCCATTGGCATGGACAGGGGTAGCAGACTATGAGGAACACTCTGGCATATGCTTTGAAGATGCCCTCACCCTAGCCTTATTAGATACTGGCTCGATGGAATCACTAGAAGCCATTCTATCAAATTGACTCCTTCTAACTGATCTTTTGGGTATACCTTGACCTCTGCATCTATCCCTGCCAGAGGATTGCTTTGTCTCTCTTGGTGCCTTTGTACTAATCATCCTACAAGACATTATTCAATACATTAGTTTCATCATTCATTAACTATAATCATAATCATTCAATCATCATATACTCATACTCATACTTATTCCCCTAGGACATAATAACCTAGGGCTCTGATACCATAAATAGTTAGCTCCATCTTCTCTTTGGGCCACCGACATCACACCTGCATACTTATGATAATCGGATAGAGTTCTACTAGTTTTTATGTAGCGCTCCATAAAGAGCTAGAAAACTTCAACAAATTATCATAAGCAATAGACATCAAAACCACATCCTGCTAAAAAGTTTTTGTTGACCCAATTGATGATTTTGATGAATAACAAAACTATTTGAGTATAACAATTGAAGGCTCTAATGATTTTGATTAAGTTTTTCAGATTATAAGTCGATTGAATGATCAAAATCAGGAGTTAAATCTTGTTCTGGATCGAATCTAATGTCTAGGTAAGATTGCAGACATTAGAGTCGACTCCGAGAATCACAGAGCCGACTCCAGTATCTGGCACGGAAGTTAGAGTCGACTCCGAGACTGTTAGAGCCGACTCCAACAGAAGAAACAGAACGTTGATTTTTCTGGCCCCGACTTAGAGTCGACTCCGGGTAAGTTAGAGTCGACTCCAGAAAAGTTTCTTGTCGACCCCAGAAAAGTCAGAGAGACTCCAGAATAACGGATTAAAGTGTTTCGAGTTAGAGCCGACTCCAGAAAAGTTAGAGTCGACTCCAACCCACCTGGAACGAAAAATCAAATTGCCAGATCAGCTCTAACGGTAATATTTCTATTTTACTTATTTCTAACGGATATATTTTGTTGCAAGGTACACTCCAACGGATAGTTTTCTTCCAAAAATGGGTTGAAAGAAATCTATAAAAAGGGAAGACTATCATTCAAAAAAGAGAAAAAGAAAAAAAAGAGAAAAAGGAAATAGAGAAATCCCAATTCAAAAATCCAAAAAGAGAGAGCCTGAATCTCAAGAGAAAACCTTCTAGCTCAAATCCACTCCACTCCAAAAAGCTCAAGAGGAATCCAAGGCATTCAAATCAAAGTTTTGGTGGATTTCCCAAATTGGAGAAAGAGGATCAGTTTCTTGCTTTTCAATCCTTCTCAACTGCTTCAACTGTGAAGAATCGGAGCTGAGGCTTGATTCAATCTAGCAAGGAGAAGAAGAAAAGAAGAAAAGAAGAAAAGCTCAAAAGCCAACCAACTACAAATCAGGCTTTTCTAAACCTTGTTATTTATTTGATTATTTGCTCATTGAGGAGCTTGTACTTGAAAAACAATATTTCTTTTGTTTGTGTCTAGTTCAATCTGGGGGATTGAACTAGTGGAGGTAGTCTTACCTCGGTCAAGCTTGGTATAGCTTGTGTTAGGGTTTTTGTGCTGGTGAGCCCGAAAACCGGCTGGGTTCGTTGTGATCCCGGGAAAACAACAAGTTTGAGTTGTGAGCTTGTAAAACAACTCGGCTGTAATCAAGGAAGATTATAGTGTGGACCCAAGTGAATCTTGGGAGTGGACGTAGGTGTTGGATACACCGAACCACTATAAAATCTTTGTGTTTGCCGTGTCTCCTTTATCTCTATCTCTATCTTATTGATTGTATTTTTTTTTTGCATTGCATTCACTTTCACTCACTAAGCAAACTATTTAAAAAGGCTAAATTTTTAAAGAACCCAATTCACCCCCCCCCTCTTGGGTTGTCATCTGGGCCAACAATTGGTATCAGAGCTAGTGCTCATTAGATTTTGATCACACGATCAAGAGCTAAAGATCCAAATGGCAACACAAGTTGGATCATTTGCTGAAGGTCATTCTACGAATAGACCTCCACTTTAATGGTTCAAATTATTCATATTGGAAAGCTAGAATGAGGATATTCATTCAAGCTTCTGACTATGAACTATGGGGTGTTATAATTAATGGACCTAGTACACCCACACATGTTATTGATGGCACTATTGTTCCTAAGCCCGAAAGGGACTGGAATGATAATGATAGGAAGATGGCACAGCTTAACGCTAAAGCCATGAATGTTTTATATTGCTCTTAGATGCTAATGAATTTAATAGAATCTCACATGTAATTCCGCAAAGGAGATTTGGGATAGATTAGAGGTTACCCATGAGGGTACCAACCAAGTAAAAGAATCAAAATTAATATTCTTGTTCATAAATATGAGTTGTTTAGCATGGAACAATCTGAAACCATTGCATGCATGTATACTAGATTTACAGATATTGTAAATGGTTTAAAAAGTCTTGGTAAGACATATACTAACTCTGAACTTGTTCGAAAAATTCTTAGGTCACTACCAAGATCATGGGAAGCCAAAATGACAGCAATCCAAGAAGCAAAGGACCTCAACACTCTACCCTTAGAGGAGCTTCTAGGATCACTTATGACCCATGAGTTGACAATGAAGCAGCATGTGAGGAGGACACAAAGAAGAAGAAAGTGATTGCCCTCAAAGCTGCAAAAGAAGAAGAGAGCAGCAGCGATGATGATGATGATGATGATGAAACTGCTCTCTTAGCAAAAATTTAAAAGATTATGAGGAGAAAGAAACCCTTCCACAAGAAGAAATTTGGAGCAAAGTGGGAAGGAGAAAAGGATAAGAACAAGGACAAGGACAAAGAAAAAGAGAAAGACCCCTTGACTTGCTATGAGTGTAATAAACCGGGGCACTTTAGGAATGAATGTCCTAAATTAAAGAAAGCCTACAAAAAGAAAAGAAGGCTTATGTGGCGACTTGGAGTGATGAATCTTCTTCCGAAGAAGAAGAACAAAAGGAAGTCGCAAATGTATGTTTCATGGCGGACGACAACGATGAGGTAAGTTCCGAAACCCTTGCGATGATTTGCATTTGATGAATTGTTTGATGCTTTTAATGAACTTGTGGCGATTTCAAGGTTTTGAAAAAGAAATACAAGCTTTTGAAAAATGAAAATTAACTTTCATTAAAGAAAAGGAAGATCTTAATAATGAAGTTAAGAAACTTAAATCTGAAAATAAATTTTTAAAAGAAAAAGAATTAATTTCAATGAAAATGATAAACTAAGAAAGAGGTTGAAAAATATAAGAACATAGTTGATAAGTTTACCTTAAGCTCAACTAAATTACATGTTATTAAATAGTCAAAAAGCAGTTTTTGACAAAGCCGGATTAGGGTATAACACTTTAGAAAACAAAAATCACTGAAAAATATTTTTGTGCGTGCTGGCCAAAGTAATTTACATGCTTTAAATGTAATCAAAAAGGACATAAATCTTATGAATGTAAAATTTAAAACCTAATAAAAACTTAAATATTAAAGGAAAGAAAATATGGGTTCCGAAAGGAACAATTTTTATTGCTACTAACCATGAAGGACCCAAGAAAGCTTGGGTACCTAAACATAAGTTTGATTATTTGCAGGAATGTCTTGTGGCCAAAAGATCAAAAGAAAGTGGTATCTTGATAGTGGCTGCTCAAGACATATGACGGGTGACAAAGATGAATTCATCACCCTTGAAGAAAAGAGGAGGAGTTGTTACATTTGGCGATAATGGCAAAGGCCAAATCTTGGGGTTTGGTAACATTCAAATAACTCCCTCCACATTTATTGAAAATGTACTTTATGTTGATGGTTTGAAACATAATTTAATTAGTATAAGTCAATTATGTGACAAAGGTTTTAAAGTATCATTTGAATCTTCTATATGCACTTGCTAATCCCATTGATAATAGCATTGTTTTTATTGGAAATAGAAATGGCAATGTATACTTGATTGACTTAGACAATTGTCTACTAATAATCATTGCTTAGTTGCTAATAATGCTAATATGAATGAGATTGGTTGGTTGTGGCATCGAAGATTAGGTCACGCAAGCACACACCTTATTTCAAAACTAATTAGAATGGATTTAGTAAAAGGACTACCTAAAATAGATTTTGAAAATAACAAAATATGTGATGCATGTCAGTTTGGAAAACAAACTAGAAGTTCTTTTAAATCTAAAAATATTGTTTCAACTTCTAGGCCATTAGAGCTACTTCACATGGACCTTTTTGGACCAACTAGAACCACAAGTCTAGGAGGAAAGAAATATGGTCTTGTGATAGTAGATGATTACTCTAGATTCACTTGGGTAATGTTTTTAGCTCACAAAGATGAGACTTTCTCGATATTCCTGAAATTCTTCAAGAAAGTAACAAATGAGAAAAACACTACCATAGTGTCTCTAAGAAGTGATCATGGAACTGAATTTGAAAATCACTTATTTGAAAGTTTTTGCAATGAAAATGGTATTAATCATAATTTTTCTGCACCTAGGACCCCACAACAAAATGGTGTAGTTGAAAGGAAAAATAGGACTCTAGAAGACATGGCCCGTACCATGCTATGTGAAAGTAAACTCCCAAATACTTTTGGGCGGAAGCTATTAACACAGCATGTTACATCCTAAATAGAGCCTTAATAAGACCTATTTTAAAGAAAACACCTTATGAATTATGGCATGATAGAAAACCCAACATTAAATATTTTCATGCATTTGGTTGTAAATGTTTTATTCATAATAATGGTAAAAATAACTTAGGTAAATTTGATGCAAAATCTGATGAAGGAATATTCTTAGGTTATTCAACAACTAGTAAAGCATATAGAGTGTTCAATAAAGAAGTTTAATTGTTGAAGAATCTATTCATGTAGTTTTTGATGAATCTTTAGCATCAAGTTCCAAAAGGATTGATGATGAGGAAGATACAAACATTCTCGAAAACAATCTTGAAAAACTTAATATTGATGTATCTTCAGATCATGAACAAGAAGCTAAAGATAATGATTCGCCTAATGCTGATGATTAATACTAATCATAATGATATAGATCTACCAAGAGATTGGAGATACGCTTATAGTCATCCCAAGGAATTGATTATAGGTGATCCATCTCAAGGAATAAGAACTAGATCATCTATGAGAAATATTAGTAATCACCTTGCATTTGTTTCTCAAATTGAACCTAAAACCATTGAAGAAGCTGAAAAAGATAATAATTGGATGTTAGCTATGCAAGAAGAATTAAACCAATTCACTAGAAATAATGTATGGACATTAGTGGAAAGACCTAAAGATCATTCTGTTATAGGATCAAAATGGGTTTTTAGAAATAAACTAGATGAAAATGGCATAGTAATTAGAAACAAAGCTAGATTAGTTGCAAAAGGATATAATCAAGAAGAAGGTATTGATTTTGATGAAACCTTTGCACCTGTAGCTAGATTAGAAGCCATTAGGCTATTACTTGCATTTGCATGTCACATGAACTTTAATTTATTTCAAATGGATGTCAAAAGTGCATTTTTAAATGGATTAATAAATGAAGAAGTATTTGTTGAACAACCACCAGGTTTTGAAGATCATGAATTTTCAAATCACGTTTTTAAATTGCACAAAGCATTATATGGTTTGAAACAAGCACCTAGAGCTTGGTATGATAGACTAAGTAAATTTTTGATTGAAAATGATTTTACAAGAGGAAATGTTGATAAAACATTGTTTTTGAAAAGAAAAGATAAAGATTTACTTGTAGTTCAAATTTATGTTGATGACATTGTATTTGGTGCTACTAACAATCTTCTATGTCAAGAGTTTGCTAAGTTAATGCAGGGAGAATTTGAAATGAGCATGATGGGAGAACTCAATTTCTTCCTTGGACTCCAAATCAAACAAAGCAAAGAGGGTATCTTTATCAACCAAACAAAGTACACAAGAGAAATTCTAAAGAAGTTTGGTATGGAATCAATAAACCCCTCGGAACACCAATGAGTCCTTCATGCAAGCTGGACAAAGATGAAGAAGGTAAGAAGGTTGATCAAAAATATTATCGAGGTATAATCGGATCCCTACTTTATTTAACTGCAAGTAGACCAGACATAATGTTTGCTGTTTGCTTATGTGCTAGATTTCAGTCTGAACCTAAAGAATCACATTTAATTGCTGTTAAAAGAATACTAAGATACTTAAGTGGAACAAAAAATGTAGGTTTATGGTATTCTAGAGACTCAACATTAAATCTGATTGCTTATTCTGATTCTGATTATGCTGGATGTAAGTTAGATAGAAAAAGCACAAGTGGTGCATGCCAATTTTTAGGAAGTAACTTAATCTCATGGTTTAGCAAAAAGCAAAATTCGGTTGCATTATCTACTGCTGAAGCAGAATATGTTGCAGCTGGAAGTTGCTGTGCTCAAATCCTATGGATTAAGAGACAACTTGAAGACTATGGTATCACACTTGATAAGACACCTATAAGATGTGATAATACAAGTGCAATAAATCTAACTAAAAATCCAATTCAACATTCAAGAACAAAGCATATTGAAATAAGATATCACTTTATAAGAGAACATGTAGCCAATAATGAAATTTGTCTTGATTATGTGAATACTGAAGAACAACTGGCAGATATATTAACAAAACCCTTAAGTGAAGAGAGATTTTGTTATCTTAGAGGAGAATTAGGAGTTTGTGATCCTTTGGAATAGTTTTCTGAAACTCTTAAGGACATCTATCTAGATTTCATCAATTTCTTGAAAAATCTTCGATATTCAATAAGGAAATCTATCTAGATCTTGATTCATTGTTTCCCCAATTGCTAAGGAACATTTATCTAGATTTGATGATTAATTTGAATAGTTTCAGATCCTTGAAACTTGATTTTTTATCTCTGAAACTGTTAGAGTCGACTCTGACAGTTTGTGGAGTCGACACCTTAGTTTTTGATGTTCTGTCTAAGCAATTAGAGCCGACTCTGGCTTTTGTAGAGCCGACTCTAATTCGAGCGCTGACAGATTTTCTGGTTCGGAGCCGACACCCAGTTTTCGGGAGTCGACTCTAAGTCGAGCTAGGTCAAAAATAAAAAGGCGGAGTCGACCCCAAATCATTTATCCATCTCCCAAAACCCCTCCAAGGAGTTCCAAAGCCTTTCCAACTTCCCCAATCTTCTCAAAACCTTTGATTAACATTCCAATCTTCTCAATGGCACCTAAGAGGCGCGGTTTCGTCGGTGGAGCGTCCGTTCCCACGAGGAGACGCACGATTCGGAGGCAACCCTCGCCATCCTCCTCTTCGGCCACTCAAGAAGATTCCCCTCCTTCACCCTCTTCACCCAAAGTTGATCATTTAGCCGGTAAGACTATTACAACTGGAAGGAAGGTCAACTTTGATTTCTTTGAGTCGGAAGGGCTTCTCAATAGGAAGATGTTTAAAAGAAATGGGGTGGGAAAAGATTTGTTCTTAGATATCCCCACTTATCCTGCCTTAGTGAGAGAGTTTTACAATGATTTAATAGAGGAGAAGGCGGTTTAGTCAGTATTGTAAGAGGAACAAGAGTTGTAATAACTCTGAAATCTTGGAAATCTGTTGGAAATGCCCACAATTGGTATTATGGAATATCAACATGATGATAGAAGTGGTGCATTGACAAGAATGTTAGGGAGGGATGTAACCGAGTTTGAGGAAATTCTTGCAAATCAATTAAATCTGGAACTCAGGTTACTACATAACATATGTGGAAGAATTTTATTTCCCAAAATTGGTAGATTTGAGTACGTCTCGGAGCGAGACATTCTTTTGATGGATTGTATTATAACTGGAAGGCCAGTCAACCTAGCTGGCATGATGATTGGATATATGGCAGAGGCTGCTACAAAGAAAAGATCTACACTGCCATATGGTATGGTTCTGACATTGATCTTTAGAAGCCAAGGTGTGCTCATTATGGATAATGAACCCCTAAGAAAATTGAGGCACACTGACTATTATAGTATTTCTACTATTCATCGGATGGGCTTCAAGAAGTTAAATGGTATTGGATGAAAGGAGGAGAGAAGAAAGAGCTGAGAGAGATAGACTGAAGAGGCCAGAGTAGAAGATATCCCTGGACCATCCACTGAGGGACCATCAGTCCCTGATCCATTTATTGCGGGACCATCTCAGCTGGACCTTCAGAGGCGGACCTAGCACAGTTCCCTCTCCTCCACATCTGTCTGTTACTGCTTCTGGGAGATTCTCTGATGAGCAATTGGTCAGTTGAGAGCCTTGCTTGCTGAATATGATAGTCAGAGATCTCATGAGATTAATCAATTAAAAGAAGACTTTAATCAGCTGAAAGAAGAACTTAATTCGAGACTGGACATGATTTCCTTTTCCATAAGCAATTCTGTTGAATCCTTTGGTGCTGAACTTCACAAAATCTTTGAAAGGATGGAAGGCATTGCTGATGGCTCGGGATCTTATGTTCATGCAACTGGTCAACTGAAGAAGGACATTGACCTTGCAGTCTCACAGATTGAAGCTTGTCTTGAAAATTTTAAGAAATCAAAAAGATGATGTAATGGAAATCATAGGTCACTTGAAGAAAATTGTATTCAAACATATCTGACTTTGATTTTGATTTTGATACTCTTTTGTATCTTAGGTTCTGTTTACTTTATCTTGATAGTGTATTTAGGAATTTTGAGTATCTAATGTATCTCACTTTGGAATGTACTTGAATCAACTTATGTAATGTTTCTTACTTATGTAATGCAATTTCACATTTTCAAATCTGTCTATGATTGACTGCTTGAATCCCTATGTCTTATTGAACCAACAATTTTTCTCTAATAACTTTCTTTATCTAATACTCTCCTTATTGCTGATAACAAAAAAGGGGGAGAGATGGTTGAATATGCAAAAAAAAGACTTGAAATTTTAATGAGAGATGGTTGAATATGCAAAAAGAAAGAAAGAAAGGGGGAGAAATGATTGTTTATGCAAAAAGAAAGAGACTTGAAATTTTAATCAGTTCAATTAAAATTTGATTTTTATATATAGGGGGAGCTATTCAATGCAGGGGGAGCTTAACAACAAGCTTAATTGCAATTTTCTGTACATTTAGTTTAAATATTCATAATTGATGGCTTATATAGAACTCATGCATAATTTTAAAAGTTCACTTTGAATATTGGCATCAAATCCTTCATTAAAAATGTTTTAAGCTTTAAAATGACTATAATCTTTAGTTGAATGAATTTTTTGAATGCATATACTCAAAGTTTTTGTTATCATCAAAAAGGGGGAGATTGTTGACCCAATTGATGATTTTGATGATTAACAAAACTATTTGAGTATAACAATTGAAGGCTCTAATGATTTTGATTAAGTTTTCAGATTATAAGTCGATTGAATGATCAAAATCAGGAGTTAAATCTTGTTCTGGATCGAATCTAATGTCTAGGTAAGATTGCAGACATTAGAGTCGACTCCGAGAATCACAGAGCCGACTCCAGTATCTGGCACGGAAGTTAGAGTCGACTCCGAGACTGTTAGAGCCGACTCCAACAGAAGAAACAGAACGTTGATTTTTCTGGCCCCGACTTAGAGTCGACTCCGGGTCAGTTAGAGTCGACTCCAGAAAAGTTTCTTGTCGACCCCAGAAAAGTCAGAGACGACTCCAGAATTAACGGATTAAAGTGCTTCGAGTTAGAGCCGACTCCAGAAAAGTTAGAGTCGACTCCAACCCACCTGGAACGAAAAATCAAATTGCCAGATCAGCTCTAACGGTAATATTTCTATTTTACTTTATTTCTAACGGATATATTTTGTTGCAAGGTACACTCCAACGGATAGTTTTCTTCCAAAAATGGGTTGAAAGAAATCTATAAAAAGGGAAGACTATCATTCAAAAAAGAGAAAGAAACGGAAAAACAAAGAGAAAAACGGAAATAGAGAAATCCCAATTCAAAAATCCAAAAAGAGAGAGCCTGAATCTCAAGAGAAAACCTTCTAGCTCAAATCCACTCCACTCCAAAAAGCTCAAGAGGAATCCAAGGCATTCAAATCAAAGTTTTGGTGGATTTCCCAAATTGGAGAAAGAGGATCAGTTTCTTGCTTTTCAATCCTTCTCAACTGCTTCAACTGTGAAGAATCGGAGCTGAGGCTTGATTCAATCTAGCAAGGAGAAGAAGAAAAGAAAAAAAGCTCAAAAGCCAACCAACTACAAATCAGGCTTTTCTAAACCTTGTTCATTTATTTGATTATTTGCTCATTGAGGAGCTGTGTACTTGAAAAACAATATTTCTTTTGTTTGTGTCTAGTTCAATCTGGGGGATTGAACTAGTGGAGGTAGTCTTACCTCGGTACAAGCTTGGTATAGCTTGTGTTAGGGTTTTTGTGCTGGTGAGCCCAGAAAACCGGCTGGGTTCGTTGTGATCCGGGAAAACAACAAGTTTGAGTTGTGAGCTTGTAAAACAACTCGGCTGTAATCAAGGAAGATTATAGTGTGGACCCAAGTGAATCTTGGGAGTGGACGTAGGTGTTGGATACACCGAACCACTATAAAATCTTTGTGTTTGCCGTGTCTCCTTTATCTCTATCTCTATCTTATTGATTGTATTTTGTTTTTGCATCTGCATTCACTTTCACTCACACTAAGCAAACAGATATTTTAAAAAGTTTAAATTTTTAAAGAACCCAATTCACCCCCCCCCCTCTTGGGTTGTCATCTGGGCCAACACTTTTAACACAATTATATATACATCACTCAAATCAACACTAAGCATCAACTTGCTCATATAATATTTTTCATGACAGTCTCAGGTAGTTTACAAGATCACATTCATAATCAACATCCAAATCATAAGTACATACATCATACTCATAATTTTCTCCAAAACATAAGTCTTGTATATATTCATATCCAAATAAGTCTGATACATCATCACTTCTCCCTGTACATATATACATATACATATACATATACATGAATATCACCCCATACTAGCTCAATATACAAAGTTATCATCTATGTTCTTGCAACCTTTCAACCTTCAGGAAAGGATCTCAATCTCGCAAACCTTAATCCTGCCAAATAGACTCACTGATCTGGAAGAAGAATATTAACAACAGAGGGGTATGACCTAAGTCTTAGTAACTAGATAACCATCTAACCATGGAGAAATAGAGAACCATAACATCACATTTCAATAGTATGCTGATACAAAATAGCTTGTATAAATCAAAGTATATTTTTAACATGATATCAGATAAAGTAAAATATAGCTTATTCTTCAAATAATATACCAGTATTAAAATGCTCTATAATAACTTCCCTACCGAAATGCTCTACAATAACTTTCCACTGAAAAATAACTCATTAATATAAATATCCATGCATGATGCATTACAACATGAAGATATGCATTCTTTACATATAGCCTGGACTTTCTTTTTAAATTTTCTAATCTTCACTGGGATCTGCCAGCCCATTGGCATCTCATGTAAACTTTTTTTCTCAGATAAATACTTGGCCCACTGGCCCTTTTTAAATCATAATATAAGCTTTTAAATCTCATGATACTGGGCTGTGTGTGTAATGCCTCTGAGTACCACCCTATAGTCATCCTCCTATAGGTGTACTCTCATCGTGTTCATGACTAGTAATAGTATCTCTGCATAAATCTTTGTTAACCCTGGAATCTTAGATTTTTACTCCGCCCACTGAGCTATGATTTTTGCCCCTATGGGCTGCTTATAACCTACCCTACTGGACCTAATCTATCGTACACTCACCCATGTTCCTTTGCATTTAAAAAAAGTGTTTATGCATTGAATGCATTATAGCTCATAAATTATTTTACTTTAGAAGCGTGATCATGCGTTGTGCATGGGTGCTGCATCACATCCTGTGCAACAAGACTTTTTCAATATGTTTAACAACCCCACCTATTCAACTTCTGATGAAAAACCATGGTGGCGGAAGAAGAGACCTTCAAGAGCCTTGATGGCCACCGGTTTGGGATGCTGATGTCCCTCCTCACCTCAGCTACTATGCCACAAGGGTTTTCGCCATCCTCCTTTTTTCCTCGATCTACACCTCTTGAGATGGTGGTGCCATTAGACCGGCACACCAACCTCATCCCATGCCTTCACCCTCTCTGAGATCATGGCTATGATCTTCTTGATCGCCTCCCTCTTCTACTCTTTCCAAATGTTCGATTCAGTACTGAAGGAAATGACCCCCAAGGGACTCTGGTTGAAGTTGCATACTCTTTGCATGAGGAAGAATATATGTAATAAACTAATGTTGAATAAGCACTCTACAGCCTTCAGATATGGTGGCACACATCCAGGTGTTCGACCAGATTAGTAATGAACTACTAAATGTTGGGATGAAGATGGAGAAGGAAGATTAATCTTTGCTATTGTTGTGTTCGCTACCTTCTTCTTATGATTTATTGGCCACAACGTTGCTCTACGAGAAGGAAACTTTATATTATGAGGACATAATCTCAATGCTATGCAAGAATGAGCAAAGGGAGAGGATAACTAAGAAAAGAGTTCCATAAGAGGTTTTGTCTGTGGGGGAAAGGTCTAGAAGAGATAGAGACAGGAGCAAGCAAAGGGGATGGTCAAAGTCCAAGAAGGTAAGAGAGAAGCCAAGTGTTTCAAATGTGGTGCGGTTAGATATTACAAGAGGGATTGCCCTAAGTAGAAGAGTCAAAAGGGAGGAAAGTGAGGATTTGAACCATTGAGTATAGTTGCTGATCAGGAGGTGGAGAATAACCTCTTGGTGGTATCTGATGGTCATAGGGCCATAGACTTAGCACAAAACTATGTACCCTGGATTCAGCCTATTCATATCACTACACACCAAATTGATCTTGGTTTAGCACATCGTATACTGAGGTTGATGAGGAAGTATGACTCTTGGAGATGATCACCTTTGCAAGGTGGTTGGGATTGGCACTATGAGGGTAAGGATGTTAGATAGGATAGTATTTTTAAACAATGTAGCATGTCATAGAGCTTAAGAAGAATCTGGTATCACTTGGGTATCTTGAGTAGAGTGATTATAGCTTCAGCAGTCATGCCAGAAGTGAAGTTCTAAACATCATCAATGAAGCAATGATAGTGATGAGAGGGAGAAGGATCTCATATCTCCTTAATCACTAAGAGAGGGAAAATATGTGTGGATGGAAGAGAGAACAACCCACCTAGAAAGAAAAAAATTGGATGAGAGAGAAAGTAATGCTAGAGAGAGAAAGTTAGCAAAGAGAGAGAAAAGGCATTCATCTCTTTAAATTAATGCATCCCCTCTTGCAAGAGAGAGAAAATGCATCCTAGAGAGAGAATGGGTAGAGAGGAGAGAGAGAAAAGCATCCTTTCATCCTAAAGAGAGAAGACATGAGGAGAGAGACGAGGCGACATTCTAAGGTTCTCACATCCTTTAGTGAGAGAGAGGGTGGTGGCTTGGTGAGAGAAGAGAGAAAAACTCTTTTTTTTGGGAGATCTTACATAAATCGTAGGGTCTAGGTTTAAATATATGGCCAAGCTGGCTTGCTCCTGACTCAGAAAAACTTCCATGACTAACCCGATGAGATTAAGTTAACCCTAAGCTCATGTACACCTATAACTTGACTCAATCTTAAAATCCTTGGACTCACATCAAGCCCAATACAAGTTAGCCCCCTCAAAGCTAAGCCGATCATGAGCTTTGAAATAATGTAGAGCTCAAAACAACTCTAGAACCCTCTATAACTCATGAAGTATGGATCTTGGTCTTTCCGTGTTCTCCTAGTCCTTGGAAGCACCACATTAGGTCCAATAAGTAGTGAAGGAAATTTTGGAAGTTGGTGCAATATATAAGAGTAGTAATTGATTAAGAAAACTATTCAAGGAAAACATAATGATTAATAAAGTGGCATACCTATAGGATTCCGAAAGCAAACTTTCATATAGTGAATTGGAATACTATAGCATTTTTTACATAAAAAGATGCCTTAGGTATATTCTATATAAATAAATGGACAAGATAACAAGAACATGATAACTCTTTTGTTTAAATTTGTTTTGAGGGAATGAATAATAATAAATAAATAAATAGGAACCTTAAATTAATTAATGTGGTTGACATTTCATGCCAAGTATAACTACAATAACGTTATAGAATTAGTAAGTGATTTTTTTCAACCTATATGGTTTCTTTGTTAGGAATGGCATTAAATCTTTCATTTTATATTGATTTCAATGCTAGAACTAATACCTATTATTCATATTTAAGTGATGATAAAATGACTCCATAATTACATCTATTATAGAATATTTCCATATTTCTTCTAGCTATTAATGCCTTCAAAAATGAGACCACATAGCCTATAAAATGACATCACATCCAAACATAATGTTACCATATAATTTAATAAACATTTTCCTTCATACTCTTTCAAGTGAATCTAATTTTAGTTGCCATATTTCAATGCATTATTTTCTTGTTAGTCATAGTCTGGCCACTTTGGATAGGTTTTGGATAGAATTTAATTAGAATGTCCGTCATATTGAAAAATGAATTATGCATCAAAACTTCAAGAGATGTTTGAAATTAGGTAATTTTTTGAGACATATTAGGTAAAATGGCATACTAATGATTTGTTAGATACAGCTAAAGGAGAGAGAAAAAATATTTTTTTAAGTAAGATATGAGATGGTGTATCTTAGGGAGAATCTAAGATCATGACAAATGACAAATATATAAAGCTTCATATCTATTTTCAAGAGGAATTCTTGATAAATTGTTCTAGTCATAGCTTTTTAAGTAAAATTTAACCTTTTCTAGTTAAAAAATGAATCGAATAGATTTTGTAATTCTAGATTTCACTAGCATAAACACAAGACTTATATAAAATTTGATTCATCTCTAATTAAAGAAATTAAAAGAAAATTAGAACTTACTTTCAAAGTTTCTCGTATTATCAATTATTCTTTTTGAGAGATACATTTCGATAAGATAGAAAGAATTGCTTTCTTCTCTCTTCGATTGAATTAAGCAATAAATAAATTTAAAAAGTTTGCTCATACATGCTAGCATCAAATAAAAATTAATATCTAGCATACAAAATTTATATATAATAATTCCTTAAAACACCTTCTTAGAAGCTACATTATGCTAAGCTTTTATGCTCTTTGAGTTTTAAAAGTTAGGAAGAAGGAAACATCCAATAACATGAGGATAGCTGGCTTTAGAAAAGCATTCTACTACCATATGATGGTAGGAAAGGTCTTTGTGCACTGCGCATGATGCAAGCGACCTGGACTACACGCAGTGATTGGTCGCGCACTCGTGCGGCTACATGTGGCCAACGATAATTTTGTCCTTTCATGCACCGCATGCGCAGATGCATGTGCGCGCTCTTGCACAGTGTGCGGTGCAGGAGGACTTTTCCATAATGGTAAGAGTAAAACACAAAAGTAGAAAGAAGAGATTTTATTACGACTAGTGATTTTACCATGTAATACTTTGCAATTGGCTATATTGAAAAAACCTGAACTTTATTTTGTATGGTGACTTAAACGAAACCAAAACCAAAATCACTTTCCATTTAACCATCAACCCTCCCCTTGTTTTCTGCCCATCTTTTTTAAATGCAAAGGCTGGCTAACAGGGGAGAAGAATAAGTAAAAGAGAATACTCGATAGGAAGAGAGGGTTCAAGGCTCGGAGAGAACGCAACATCACATCAAGCAAATAAATCGATCTGCAAAAATGTCGCTTCTCCTAGCTTTATTACAACTAATCTCATCCAAAAGGTTCTCTCCTCTTCTCTATGCCTTTTTCGATTCTTTGATTTCTTCTCTTTCTTTTGACAGAAAATTAGGGAAAGAGCTTCCTCGAAAGTTTTATTAAATCTTTCATTTCTTCTCATTCTATCTATAATCAAGAAATAGAACTTTTGGAACTATAGATAGCCGAAGATATACAAAAATCAACCATGTCAATTTGAAAATTGAGTTTAGATTTAGTTTTCTTGTTGGTTTTGATATACTTTTCACTTTTATTGTCTTTGACAACATATTTTGTGTGAATTTCTTTGATCCAAATATTTTTCACTATCATTTCATTTTTAAATTCAAGAGGTTCTCTCTTCTCCTCTCATCCCCCTCTCTTTCTATTCCTTCATTTCTTCTTCTTTTTTTGACAAAAAATTCGAGGAAGAACTTCCCTTAAAGTTTTATTAAATCTTTGATTCTTTCTCATTCTATCTATAATCAAGAAATGAAATTTTTGGAACAATAGATAGCCAAAGATATACAAAAATCAACCATATCAATGTGAAAATCGAGGTGAAAATTAAGTTTAGATTTAGTTTTCTCATTGGTTTTGACATATTTTTCACTTTTATTGGCTTTGATAAAATATTTTGTATGGATTTCTTTGATCCAAAGGATTTTTCACTATCATTTCTTTTTTAAATTCAATCAATTGTAAGTTTATCCCTTGTAAATGGGATTTATTTTCTATTTTCCTTTTTAACAAATACAAATGTGCTCTTCTACTTCTATATGTAATCAAGAAGCAAAATTTAATGAAAAAATAGATAACTGAAGAATCATCCATATTAGTTTAAAACATAGATAAAAATTGAGTTTAGATTTGGCATTTTTTTTATTCTTGATTTCGTTTTCACTTTTGTTTGTTTTAAATGAATATTTTATATGATTTCTTTGAACCAAAGGATTTTTTGGTACACTTTTTTGAACAAAAGGATTTTTTGCTATCACTTCTTTTTTATTCATTAATTATAGGTTTGCATCTTATAAAAGGGATTTATTCCTTTTTTTTTAACAAATGTAGATGTGATCCTTGTTTGCTCTGTTTTCTTCCCTTTTTATTGCTATATGAATACACGTGAGAGCTTTTATCTTAAACTTGTGCCTTGGCTTGTAGTAATGTATATTGATTTAGTGATTTCAATTAAAAAGGAGCAGATTTTTTTATGATCATTTTAAATTTTCTTTTTAGTTCTATTCTTATTAGTTTAATTTTGGGATTTGTTTCTCACTTGTATTGGTTTTGATTGAATATTTTACATAGATTTCTTTGATTCAAAATGTTTCTTATTGTCACATCTCCTTTTTTTTCTTTCATTGATCATAGTCTTTTATAAAAAGAATTTATTTACTTTGTTGCAATTTAACAATTAATGATAGATGTATGCCCTTGTTCACATTGTTGGCCTCTTTTTTTATTTAGTTTATGAATTTAAATAGGAGCTTTCATTTTAAACTTGTGGCTAGACTTGTAATGGGGCATATTAGTTTTAAATTTTTCAAAGAAAATGCTGATTTTTTAATGTCATTTTAACTTTTCATTTTTTTGATTGTATTCTCATTAATTTGTAGAATATTTACTTTGTTATTAATATATTAAAGCAAAAAACTATATTACCGATTTTGTCATCATAACTTTATCATAGTTTTTGTTATTCTATCCTTGGTTATCAAACTTTGTATGTTAATTTTAGTGTCGACTTTGTGGGGTCCTTATTAGCTAGCTATTTATAATTAGAGTTAAATAATGTTATGTCAATCTTTCTCAAATTCTTTTTTAAAATGCATACATGTTACCTTTCTCTCCTCTTCTTAAATCCTTTGGCATGTATCCCAAAATATTCTCTTAATATATATGAAACATATCCTAGCCAATTCTTACTCACAAAATTTATAAATTTTTCTCAAGAAAATTTAACATTTTGGTTGTTTCTAAGAGTGGGCACTATACAACTAATCACAGATTGTTAACTTATGTTTTACTTTTATGGTTATAGTTCCTATGTTTTTTATTTCATGATATGTAGATATGTTTTTTTCATTAATATTTTCCAGGGTACAACATCAAAATGCTTGTTAGTTTCCAAAATATATTATTGCATAGAATCTACTCATATAACATTGACTTGTAAAAAAGCATTGCAAATAAGTGACAAGTGTCGGTTTATGTATAATGGAGGCTAACTAGCATCACTCTAATATTGATTAGGATGCTTAAAAAACTTTCTAAAGTGTATGAAACTTTCATGTCTAAGAAATCTTAACATTATGATGCTTTCATTTGTCCATTGAAAAGAAAATAAGTTGATTAGTTGATTGCATCTCATGAAAAGTTTTGCATCAAGTAACATTAGTAAAAAAAAAATTGCAAGGCATGAATCTTTATTCAAAATCTTCAACTTTTTTTTCGTATCTCAAAATAAATTAAATACCTTTCACCAACTATTGAGTGTAAATCGAATATTAAACTTTCATCCAACTAGAGAAGGCATAATGCTCAAGAAATCTCAAATGCTGACATGTTCATAGAAGTCCCAATAGTATTATTTATGCAGCCATATTTTTTGAAGCTTGTAATTGAGGTATATAAATACAAATCCATTTAATATCCCAATAATAAAGCTTTTATTTATATACATGGATCTATGGGTACTCTTCTTTCATGTAATATTCTTTGACTTTCTTATATGTTGTCATAATATAGGATGTCTTTTACCTATTGCAGTACCTAGATGAGAATAATTGGTTAATCATGACCATTTATCAAAGCATGATGACAGGCAGAAAAGAGGAATATGATAGGTAAATCAAATCTCTAGCCAATACAAGGTTAAATAGCAATAATAGCATTAGCTTTGAACTATTTGTACTATATCACATGCACATATAACTTTTAGCTGCTTTATTTTGTTTGAAAGGTTAATATGGCCTATAAAGTTCTTAAAAATTCTTCTATTTAAGTGTGGCTTAAATATTCTAACCTTCAAGGAAAAGATGGTTCTCATGTATTTGTTTTTCATTTTTTTATTATCTAGAAAATGAGTCAATTAATACTTGAAAATTACTATTATGATGATTAAATTAGTTATCATTTATGAAAATATCAAAATATATCAAATAAACATATTGGTAGCACTAAGCTGCTAGATTAGCTAGCTGGTACCCATATTTCAAAGTATGTTTCGAGTTAGTGATGAATAACTATACAATTCTTAAAAATATGATTTTATACTGATAGCTAAGAAATTTAGAGTCCTATTAATGCTAATTGCAAGTAAAAAATATGATGGCACTAGCTGCAAGTCCAATATACCATTTGTTTTTTTCAACTTTCATTAGACCAAACTTAATTTATAAAATATCTTAAATCTTTATTAGTGATAATTGTCGTGTACATATAATTTTTACAAATTATTTGTTTTATAATATTTTATTATAATTTAGCTTATTACATCTTTGATATCTAATATTATGTTGTAACCTATGATATGTCTTAATGCTAGTAGAGATAATTGTGATATACATAGAATTTTTTCTAAACTATTCATTATATATCATTGCATTATATGTTTAGAACATAATATGTACCATCAATATCTAGAAATGTTGTAATGATAGCTAGGAAATTAAGAGTCATACTAATGTTAATTGCAAGTAGAAAAATTATGGCACTAGCCACATATCCAAAACACTATTTGTTTGTTTCAACTTTTATTGGACAAAAATCAATTATATATATAATATCTCAATCTCTGTTGATGATATAATTGTCATGTGCATGTAATTTTTTGTAAATTATTTGTTGTATATCTTTGTATTACAATTTAGCATTTTATGTCTCTAGTATCTAATATGATGTTCATCTCCTCCCATGATACATCTTAATGCTAGTCAAAGATAATTGTCATATACATAGAAAAATTTCTAAAGTATATGTTGTATATCATTCTAGTACATGTTTAGCACATAATGTCATTAGTATCTAATGTTATGTTTATAACCTTCCATGATATGTTTTAATGATTTATTTAACTATTTCATTGGAGTTGAGAAAAGGCTCCTTACGACCCTTCTTCTCAATAAGTGCTTTATTTTTATGACATATAGAATACATAAATTTATTCTTTTCTCATCTTAATATACTTATGAAAGAAAAAGATAGGATTCTTATCCCCCTATTTTAGCCATTTGATCCTAGATCCTCCTTTAATCAATCAAATATTAATGTTTACCTTCATATAATATTACTTTTAATTCTATTTGTAGTTGATATCTCCCCTGTTGTTGAGGGCAGTTACCTCTTATCATTCCCAATCTAGCTAAAGAATCATTTCCAAAATAAACCTCTTTCTAGTTGTCTTTGTACTCCATTTAAAATTTCTTCTCAAAATGTGAAGCCTCAAAAGACTGAATTTAATGTTCCAATGCAAGGTTCTAGAATGTCATTTGTGAGCATACCGTCAAAGTCAAGGTGTCTAAACTTTAAATTTTCAAATTAAAAAGTTATAGATGATTATAAAAATAATATAAGAATGAATTAGTTTTAGATTGTCAAAAGCAAGAACCATAAAACCCATCATGCTCACTACTCTATTCTCTCTCACATGTTCTTTAAATATAGAATAAGCATGTAAATATATATATAAAGAATAAACATGTAAACAAAGACTTAGATGCAGCAAGTTACGTCAAAGTCAACTCGATAGAGCACGCTGCTAGATCCAGGCTAGTCCACTGAATTGAACTCAGGTTAGTATCAGACAAGGCCGAAAAGTTTTGGTCTCACACTCTCTTAACCCGAGTAGCATTCTTTTCTTATTTTTATTGAACTAAAAAGAAATATTTTCTTTTAGCGCTTGTTTGATAATTTTTCAAAAAGTATTTAAAAAAAATTCTAAGAGAGAGAGGAAAAGAGGATTGAAAAGCAAATACTATTTCTCCTATAATATTTATATTATGGTGAATTAGAGAAAATATGTGTGAGCTCCATGGAAAATAAGAATAGAAAAGTTTTTCCTCCTATTTTCCTCCAACCAAATGGCAGGTTAGAAGAAAACAAATTAAGAAACTAGTAATTAATTAGCCAATTCTTCAGCACTGCTGTGAGCTTAATGGAACCTCATTATTCAGGGAATATCTTTTCCATTATTAATGATATATTATTATTAATTTGCTAAAGCAGAGATTTAGCAAGGCTACGTCAAAATCTCTTGTTCCTCGCAACAATCGCAGACAATCAAATTCAGCAAGCCTCAACAGCACCTCAGGTATGGCCAACATGGAAAGTTCCAGCAGATCAACTAGAACCATGCATAACCATCAAATGTGCATGACCTCACACCTCTTTCTTTTTCCAAACAGCATATTCCAAATCCCGTTTTGCAACAAGTACAGTTGTCGATGGCTGCTGCTCCTGCTGGATCCTCAACAATGTCTCCAATGCACTACCTCCACCCACCGGCAGTGGCAACAAGCGTCCTTAGGCGGTGAGAAAGTAAAAAAGGAAAAAGAACAAGTCGAGTCTTCAAGAGGTCGGAGCTCTACAAGGCCGACCACTGAAGCGTTTCCCGATCTTTTGCTCAACATTGGAACTAGAAATCAGGATGCTGGGTCCATGCCATCAGAAGAAGTGCCAGCTCGCACAACCAACATTCGAAGGCAGGGTGGCAATAGGCGCAAGGGCCAAAGAAAAGCTGTGAAGCCACCAAAATTTGAGGCCGGTAAGAAGCCTTCTAGTTAAACAGACTCTATACTCTAAATTAACATGGAACTTGGTGATGGTGGGGGTTTGATAGCCTTTATATTTAGTGAGGATGGACTTGCGGATGCTCTTGGTACATAGGGCCATTAATTGGACCCTGGGTTATAAGTTTGGATTTGCGGTCATGTTTTAAATATTCCTTCTTTGGTTTGATTTTGTATTATTATTATATAGTGTATGACTGTTGCTGCAGGCAATGCTAGCTTATGCTTTCTTCAGTAGGGAGTCTGGGCTGATAAAGCTCCAGTGATGTGGAACTGATGAAGAAAATAACCCACCTGTACGTGTCATAGGTTTTGCAGCACATTTAGTGAGGAGAGATCTATCTGCCTGAATTGAGCAGAACTCTTCCACTAATGAATATCTACGAAGAATGATGAATAAATTAATCACAGGTTTTCATGAGGTTTACACATAGAGAAACGTCCCAGCTGCTGCAACCAAATATATATATATCTAATAATATATTGTTGATGAGATTAAACTTTCGTGTATTCATCCTTAGTTAGGCCTTTCCCATGCACATGTTTGATGATGCATATATATATTCTTTCACTGCATGGCACACTATGGGACCAATTCCCTATCCTTCGTTGCGAGCCCAACTCTTTCAAGAATCACATCCAATTAGTCCACACTATGACTCAACACCTCGAGCTAGCGGTACCTTTTTGGACCAGCACCAAGGCCACCACTTTCGTGCCACTACCCTTCCGTCATTGCCATCATAGCTTGGTACACTCCTCTTCTATGTTATCTGATGATACCTGATAATCTTAAGCTGATGTCCTTGAGCGTCAGTACTAAACATACCATGAATTTGATGAAGATGATTCATCTCGACTCTGAGATTTGCAAGAAGTCCTAAGGACTAGATATTCTGGCAGAGATCCTCCGACGCTCAAGTTAGATCAAAATCATAGTCATAAGCTTGAAGAAGCTCCAGCTAATGGGAGTTAAGAAGAAGATGAGAAAATTTTCTAAGTGCTTGAGTGTTCATACCTTGGTCAGGGATCCTCTTACCCATTTTTTTGATACTTGGGGTCTGTGTAACTTGCTTCGAAAGCTTTGGAATCTTATGATGAGCCACGACTTTGTGAATGAAATATCAGAATTAGTGAAATTTATCCTATCTGAATTGGGTGATTGGTACTTTTATGGCAAATGATGACCTTTTGGGCTCATTTGATCGGAGTCATTAATGCTTCATAAAGGACTATGACTTCTTAGGCTGGTGCTTTTAGGCTCATCTGATCAGAGTCATTAATGCTTTATAATGAATTATGACTTCTTAGGCTTGTGCCAAAACCAATAGAGTTTGTCTTATCAGACATATATGAATCAAAGATGGCTAGTGGACCCGCCTTGTAAGAAGTGAAGCTTGCTTGGGAAGCTTAAATTGATCTTGAATAAAAGATAAGATAAAATAAGATAAGAGAAGAGGCTGCCCAAGAACAGAGGCCACCTAGGAGCTGGGGCCACCTCATAGCCGCTTATGAGTTGGGGCCATCTAAGACAGGGGCCGCCTCATGGCTGCTTATGAACTAGGGCCACCTAGGAGCGGGGGTTGCCTCAGGGCTGCTTATGAACTAGGGCTGCCTAGGAGCAGGGGCCGCCTCAGGGCCGCTTATGAACTGGGGCCACCTAGGGCCGCTTATGAATTGGAGCCACCTAAAAGCGAGGGCTGCCTAAGGGCCCCTTATGATCTGGGACCGCCTAAGAGCGGGGGCCGCCTCAGGGCTGCTTATGAATTGGGGCCACCTAGGAGCGAGGGCTGCCTCAGGGCCGCTTGTGAACTAGGGCCACCTTAGAGCCGCTTGTGAATGTGATCTTATAAACTTCCTGAGCATGTTACAGAAAAAAATTATATATGTAGGGATAAATGATACTGTGATATGAATGAATTAAATAAATTGGGATGAAAAGTTATTTTCAAGATAAATTTTTGAGCAGGTAACTTATGGTAATTAGATAGAGTTCACGAATACTTTATGGTACACACAACATAAAGGTTAGTAGAACTTTATCCGATTTATATAGGTTGCTAAGTTTTTGTTAGTTGAGTATAGTACTGGATAGTGAGATTGATCAGATGAATTATGACTTATAGAATGGATGAATTTATGGACAAGTAAAGAAAGAAGGTAATCCTCAGCCAAAGGTAAAGGTTGAGGGTTAGGGTTGACCCAGAGAGGTTGCTGGGAGAGGACCAGCCTAGTGAGCAATTCTACAAAATTGGTATGTGATAAGGTAAGAGTAGATGGTATCCTTGGATTATATGCATAAGTTGTATTCATAGTTTGAGGCTTTGCGCTAGTGGGGCTTACATAGCCTAGGAACATGGAGGCTAAGAGAATTATAGAGAGAGCCACGAAATAGGGGCTCTAGAATTTTAAAAAATCTTTGATTTTATTTAGGTAGAGGGCTAGTTGCTGAGAAAAGACAAAGTATTCTTGATGGAATGAAATGCTCAGTGGAGCAGGATTTAATATAGCTACCTTAGCACTGAAAGGTAGAGTTTAAAGATAATGGAAATTGGTTTGGTCGAGATTAAATGTATAGAGGCTGTGCCGTTATGGCCGAGGATTTGGTGAATTGTTCATGAATTTGATTCTAGTTAAATTGAAATAAATCAAGATTTTATGTGGAGATAGATTGATTTTAATACCTGGGAATAAGGTTAGTTATTCAGGGAGAGAAATAGTGCTTATACCTATAATGGTAGAGAGGTTTGTATTATATTTGGAAAGAAAGTTACTTCCTCTGAGAAATGAATTTCAGCATGGATGGCTGATAGAATGAAGAAAAAGGGATCTGAGGCATTCCTAGTATATGTGGTAAATTTAGAGGATAGTGGTCCAAAGCTAGAAAGATCCAAATTATATGTGATTTACTAGATGAACTTTTTGAGGAATTGGTAGGATTGCCAAGGATGGATAATTCGGTGGACTGCTGTAAATGGATAGCAGTGTTTTAAAGGATGGATCTTAGAGTTGGATATCATCAGTTGAGATTAAAAAAGGCAGGATGTGCCAAAGATTGCTTTTAGAAACAGATATGGTCATTATGAAAAATTTGGGTGATACTTTTTGGCAAGAAAAATGGTCCAGTTGTTTCTATGGAATTCATGAATTCAGTATTTCAGAAATAGAAATTGTAGTTAAATTGTGATAGTATCTAGAGATGATATTGTAATATACCAAAGAAATAGAAAGGATTATGAGAAATATGCAAAGATTTGGGTTGCAAATTATATGAGAGAAGCAATCAGATTTTGTTAAGTACAAATGAATTCAGTAAAGGCAGTAAACTTTTTGGGACCAAGTGATGCTAGTTAAAAGAAAAGGATGCAATAAGAGTGGAAAGAGAAAAGAATGGAATGAGATTGAAGTACCTCCATCTATTTGAGAACATATCTAGCTAAATTTTGGGAACAAAATTTCTTAAGGAAGGAAGAATTGTAACATCCTAGAAATTTTAAAATTTTTATAATATTAATAGCATTTTTTATGTGTAGTAAAAATTGGATTGTTTCAATGACATGTGGGTGTGTTGGTCACTTGATAAATGTAAGAAGAAAAAATTTATGGTGTAAATGAGTATATTTTGTATTTTAATGATTTTGATTTAAGAGTTTAAGAAATTTGAGTTTTAGTAAGCTTAAATCACATAAAAAATTAAGTTTAGTTTGAGTTTTGTTCTTAAGTGTTGTTTTTAGCAATTGGAGTTGACTCTTGGCATTGTTTAGAACTTCTGGCATACTCTAGAATTGACTCCTACAGAAGGGCAAGTTGACTCCTACAGAAAAATAGAAAGACAATAATTCTGCTTCATGCTGGAGCTGGCTCCCGATTCTGCTCGAGTCGACTCTAAGACTATACTTTTCCTGGGTTAAATCTTGAAACATTCATTTTGAGCTCATTTTAAGTTCGATTTGAGTGTCGTTTGAATCGTTGGATTTCTAAAATTAAGATCTTCGAGTTGGCAAGGTTATTTCATAAAAATATTATATTAAAGTACTAAATTTAAAAGAATAATAATAAATAGCTATCAAGGGCAAAATGAAATTTTGCCAAGCTACTGTTCATGCCTTGGCCTCGAAGTCACTAAAAAATATAAAAGGAGAGAGAGAGAATCGGCCAAAAGGAAAGAAAGAAAGAAAGAAAGGAAGAGAAGAGAATCGGCAAGGGAGGAAGAAGAAGAAGAAGAAGAGAAGGAAAGCAGAAAGCTTAGGGAAATCTTGGTGGTCGTGCTAGCTTCTAAGGTAAGCTCTAATTTTTTTAAGCCCAGTATAGCTTAGATCTTACATGGATTTATTGTTATTGAGATAATAGCATGTGAATCTTTGATGGATGAAAGGGTGAAATAAAATAATGCGATGCTTAAGGATTTAGCATGCTTATGTGCAGTATTTCAAGAAAACCTTCTAAGCATGAACCCTAATGATGTATGTGTCTATGTATGATAGCACAAGTCTGGAGGTTTGTTCCAAGGAGCTAGAACGCAGGAGATAAGTATCAGTTGGGATGCTAGCAGCTAGGTGAGTGGGTTCCTCATCTAGTTATGTAAATTATTTTAAAAAATTGCATGGATATTTTGCTAAAGTATAGATTTAAATGGTCCTATGTAAAGCATGATGTTATAAAAGAGGGGTTTTTGGAAATTATAGGGAATGAGAACTAACTTCGATGTATTTTTATAAAGCATAGGTTTAAAAGAAAAAGAGTAAATGTATAGAATGCCCCAAAGCATAGTATGAGATTATTTGGAAAACCTGAGTTTAATTAGTGTTGGCCCAGATGGCAACCCAAAAGGGGGGGTGAATTGGGTTCTTAAAAAAAATTAACTCTTTTTAAAATTAAATCGATTGATATCAAAGTATGCAAGCGGATGGAGTTAATCGAAGCTAAGCACAAGCAATTAAAGAAGAGAGAGAGAGAGAGATCAAAACACTACAAACACAAAGATTTTATAGTGGTTCGTATAACCAACACCTACGTCCACTCCCAAGCTCCACTTGGGTCACACTATAATCCTCTTGATTACAGTCGAGTTGTTTTACAAGCTCACAACTCAAACTTGTTGTTTTATCCGGGATCACAATGAACCCAGCCAGTTTTTTGGGCTTACCACACAAAACCCAACCTCAAGCTATATCTAGCTTGACCCGAGGTATACCACCTCTACTAATTCAATCCCCGATTGAATTAGCAATCAAATGAAATCAATTAATATTTACAATAACAAACTGCTCCTCAAATGAGCGAATATAAATAGACAGGGAATAGAAAACCTATTTGAAGCGATTTGAATGTAGGCTTGGCTTCTTTTCTTCTTTTCCTCTTCTCCTTTGAAAGGTTAAATCAAGCTCCAGCTCAGATTTCACCCAGAATATGTTGTTGAGAAGATGGGAAAAATAGGTTTTGGCTTCTTCTTTTCCTTCTTTGAAATCCTCCGAAATTGAACTTTGTACGCCTTGGATTTCTTTTGAATCTTTTTTAGAAGATGGGCGAGCTCATAGAGATTTTCTTTTGAAATGCCTCTCTTGAATATCTCGTTTTTTTTTTTGATCTTTCTCTCATTTTTTTTTTTGTTCTTGTTTTAAATGGTCCATTCTCCCCTTTTTATAGATTTTCTTTAATCCAAGATTAGGTGGAAAACTTGCCATTATTTCTATCCTTGGATTGCTCCTACACACAAGAAAAATAGCTCTTAGAAATTAGGTGAGAAAATGTTACCATTGGAGGCCATTCTGACACTTTGAAAATCCGTTCCCATCAGGTTGGAGTCGGCTCCAACTTTTCATGTGTTGGCTCCACTTCATGTATCCAAAAATGGTAATAAAAGTTTTCGTTGAGGGTCGGCTCTGATAAGTTATGTGTCAGCTCCCCGCATCTAGGTGTCGGTTCCCGAAATAGAGCTGATAAGTTATGTGTCGGCTCCCCGCATCTAGGTGTCGGCTCCCGAAATAGAGGGTGTCGACTCTAAATATGGCTCAAAATATGCTCTCTGTGCTCAGGTTAGAGTTGGCTCCAGTCATTCAAGGTGTTGGCTCATGAATCTTAGGTGTCGGCTCTCGAATTCCAATGTCAGCTCTAGAAACTGACGAAAAGCATACTTCTGTCTCTCAGGTTGGAGTCGGCTCCCGACATCCATGTGTCAACTCCAGACCGTGCCAAATTTTGAGAACTATTCTGATATGCCCATGTGTCGACTCCTGACTTATAGGTGTCGACTCCAAGGTCTAAACTTTTGAAATTTACAATTTGAAACTCATCTTAAAATCAATTTTGAGTGATATTTGAATTGTTAAACTTTCTTAAACCTGAAACACTCCATAAATTTGTCAGAAACAATGTGAATATACTCATGGCTTTTGTTAATCATCAAAATCAATAATTGGGTCAACAATCTCCCCTTTTTGATGATGACAAAACATTGAGTATATGCATAATTAAGTTATCATAGTTAAGCTCCCCCTAAATGAGGTAGCTCCCCCTATGAAACTCAAAAAAAAAAATTTCTCTCCTTATATACCGTTTCATTTTGAAATTTCATTTCTCTCCTCCTTAATTTCATTTCTCTCCATTTGAAAATCAAAAACTCATGCAATAATCAACTTAATAAAATTACTTAAGTGTTTTTAATGCATATACAATATCTTCTCTCCCCCTTTTTTTTGTCAACAAAAGGTTAACATTTAACCACAAGTGAACTCATTGAATAAGACAATATTAATTCAAAGAAATTTTATTGCATCAAAAGATTTCAATACATAAGCTTCATTACATCAAAACATTCCAATACATCAAAACATTCTATCAAAACATTACATCTAAACATTCTATTACATCAAAGTGTAAAGCAAACTAAAACTTTAAAATCCAAAACTGAAGCGTTTCTTCAGTCCTTCTAAGATCTTTTCCATTCTTCCTTTTGAATCTTCATAAAATCATTTAGGCTATTTTGAACCAAGTCAACTGCATCTCTTATGTTGACCCAATTATTGATTTTGATGATTAATAAAGGAATTGAGTATATTTATTTGATTACTAATAGATTTGACAAGTGTTTCAGGGCATAAAATATTTGATTGATTTAAAGGCATTAAGAAACATGTTTTGAATCAATTGAAAATATAAGTTTCAAAGTTTCAGAGCCTGGAGTCAACACCTAGGAATTCTGGAGCCGACCCCATGGTCAGTCAAATATTCTTCTGATTTTTGATATGATTTGGAGCCGACACCTAGAGTTTCGAAGCGACACCCAGAGTTTCGGAGTCGATACTTATAGTGTCTGGAGCCGACTCCGATGCGGGGACAGAACGCTTGATTTTTGACTACCTTGGAGCCGACACTTACAGTCTTTTGGAGCCGACACCTGACCATGGCGAGCCGACACCTAACTTTTTCGGAGCCGACTCCTCGACGAACTCAGAACTTTCTATTTTTGGATAAACGACTTGGAGCCGACACCTGAAAAGTTGGAGCCGACTCCAACCTATCTGGAACAAAATTTTAAAATGCCAGATCAGCTTAACGGTAATATTTTCTTTTTACCTAACTTCTAACGGATATATTTTGTTTGGAAAAACTTTCTAGGTACACTCCAACGGCTAGTTTTCTCACCAAAAATGGATTAAAAAAATCTATAAAAGGGGAGAACATCCATTTGAAAAATAACGAAGAAAAATGAAAAAAGAGAGTGCTTTCAAATCAAAAATCTGAGAAGTCTCTAGCCTGAAATCAGAGAGAAAAGAGTTCAAACTCAAATCCTTCCACTCTAAAAAGCTCAAAGAGAAATCCAAGGCATTCATATTGAAAAATAGAGGATTCCCAAAATAGAAGAAAAATCTCTATTTTTGAGATTTTTCAACTTCTCATCTGCAACATTTACAACGAATCAAAGCTGAGGCTTGATTCAACATCTTCAAAGAGAAGAGGAAAAGAAGAAAAGAAGAAAAACTCAAATCCAATCTACTTCAAACAGGCTTTTCTAACCTTATTCTTTTATTTTGAATATTTGCTCATTTGAGGAGCTTTGTATTATTGAAAAATATTATTATTTCTTGTTTGTGCTAGTTCTATCAAGGGGATTGAACTAGTGGAGGTAGTATACCTCGGGTCAAGCTAGATTAGCTTGAGTTTAGGGTTTTGTGCTGGTGAGCCCGGAAAACCGGCTGGGTTCGTTGTGATCCCTGGGAAACAACAAGTTTGAGTTGTGATCTTGTAAAACAACTCGACTGTAATCAAGAGGATTATAGTGTGGACCCAAGTGGATCTTGGGAGTGGACGTAGGTGTTGGATACACCGAACCACTATAAAACCTTTGTGTTTTCCGTGCTTTGGTTATCTCTTTCTCTATCTTTAGTTGTGTTTAATATTGGCATTGCATTTAATTTCATCTATCTCCAAGCAATAGTTTTTAAAAGGTTAAATTTTTTAAAGAACCCAATTCACCCCCCCCTCTTGGGTTGCCATCTGGGCCAACAATTGGTATCAGAGCAAGTGCTCATTATTTATTTGATCACACGATCAAGAGCTAAAGATCCAAATGGCAGCTCAAGTTGGATCTTCATTTGCTGAAGGTCATTCTACAAATAGACCTCCCTTGTTTAATGGTTCCAACTATTCATATTGGAAAGCAAGAATGAGGATATTCATTCAAGCTTCAGATTATGAATTGTGGAGTGTTTAATTAATGGACCTAGCACACCCACACACATAGTTGATGGCTCTATTGTTCCTAAGCCCGAAAGGGATTGGAATGATAATGATAGGAAAATGGCTCAGCTCAATGCTAAGGCCATGAATGTCTTATATTGTTCCTTAGATGCAAACGAATTTAATCATATCTCTACATGTAATTCCGCAAAAGAGATTTGGGATAGATTAGAGGTTACCCATGAGGGTACAAATCAAGTTAAAGAATCTAAGATAAATATTCTTGTTCATAATATGAATTATTTAGCATGGAACAAACTGAAACTATAGCATGCATGTATACTAGATTCACCGATATTGTAAATGGTTTGAAAAGTCTAGGTAAGACTTATACTAATTCTGAACTTGTTCGTAAAATTCTTAGGTCACTTCCAAGGACTTGGGAAGCAAAGGTGACAGCAATCCAAGAAGCCAAGGACCTCAATACTTTACCCTTGGAGGAGCTACTTGGATCCTAATGACCCATGAGTTAACCATGAAGCAGCACATAGAGGAAGATGTTAAAAAGAAGAAGACTATAGCTCTTAAGGCTGCAGAAAGTGAAGAGAGCTGCAGTGATAATGATGATGATGATGAGACAGCTCTTCTAGCTAGAAAATTTAAAAAATTCATGAGAAGAAAGAGACCCTTCCACAAGAAGAAATCTGGAATAAGATGGAAGGAGAAAGAGAAAAGGACAAGGACAAGGACAAAGAGAAAGACCCCTTAATTTGCTATGAGTGTAAGAAACCGGGGCACTTTAGATATGATTGTCCTCAACTAAAGAAAGCCTACAAGAAGAAGAAGAAAGCCTATGTTGCAACCTGGAGTGACAGCGATGAATCCTCTTCAGAGGAAGAACAAAAAGAAGTTGCAAACATTTGCTTTATGGCAAACGACGACAATGAGGTAAGTTCTGAAAACCCTTATGATGATTTTGCATTTGATGAATTGTTTGAAGCTTTTAATGAACTAGTTGATGATTTAAAGTTTTGAAAAAGAAATACAAATTTTGAAAAATGATAATTCAATTCTCATTAAAAAAAAAGATAATCTTACTAATGAGATTAAGATGCTGAAATCTGAAAAAAAAATTTGACAAAAGAAAAGAATCAATTTTCAATGAAAATGATAAATTAAAGAAGGAAGTTGATAAATATAAAATATTGTTGATAAATTTACTTATAGTTCTGAAAAACTTAATTTATTATTAGTAATCAAAGAGCTATATTTGATAAGGCTGGATTAGGATATAGACCTAACATAAAACAAAAATTTGTCAAAAACTTCTTTAGAAAAGAACAAAGAGATTGTTACATGTCATTATTGTAACAAGAAAGGCATAAATCCTATGAATGTAATGCAAGAAATAGTAACAAAAATTAAGTAGTAAAGGAAAGAAAATATGGGTTCCCAAAGGAACAATCTTTTTTGCTACTAACCATGAAGGACCCAAGAAGGCTTGGGTACCTAAATATAAGACTTAATTATTTTTGCAGGAGTGTCTTGCGGCCAAAAGATCAAAGCGAAAGTGGTATCTTGATAGTGGCTGCTCAAGACACATGACGGGTGACAAGGATCAATTCATCACCCTTGAAAGCAAAAGAGGAGGAGTTGTTACGTTTGGTGACAATGGCAAAGGCCAAATCATGGGGTTTGGTAAAATTCAAATAACTCCCTCCACATATATTGAAAATGTTTTATATGTAATGGTTTAAAACATAATCTAATAATTATTAGCCAATTATGTGATAAAGGTTTTAAAGTATCATTTGAAGCTTCTATTTGCACTGTTTCTAATCCCATTGATAATAGCATTGTTTTTATTGGAAATAGAAATGGCAATGTATACTTGATTGATTTAGACAATTTGTCTACTAGTAATCATTGCTTAGTTGCTAATAATGCTAATATGAATGAGATTGGTTGGTTATGGCATCGTAGATTAGGTCATGCAAGCACACACCTAATTTCAAAATTAATTAGAATGGATTTAGTAAAAGGACTTCCACAACTAGATTTTGAAAATAAAAATTTGTGATGCATGTCAATTTGGAAAACAAACTAGAAACTCTTTCAAAACTAAAAATATTGTTTCCACTTCTAGGCCACTTGAACTACTTCACATGGATCTTTTTGGACCTACTAGAACCACAAGTCTAGGAGGAAAGAAATATGGTCTTGTGATTGTAGATGATTACTCTAGATACACTTGGGTATTGTTTTTAGCTCATAAAGATGAGACCTTTCCATTTTTTGAAATTCTTCAAGAAGGTCACAAATGAGAAAAACAACACCATAGTGTCTCTTAGAAGTGATCATGGCACTGAATTTGAAAATCATTTATTTGAAAACTTTTGCATAGAAAATGGCATCCATCATAATTTTTTGCACCTAGAACACCACAACAAAATGGAGTAGTTGAAAGAAAAAATAGAACCTTAGAAGACATGGCCCGTACCATGCTATGTGAAAGCAACCTACCAAAATACTTTTGGGCGGAAGCTATAAACACGGCATGTTACATTCTTAATAGAGCTTTAATTAGGCCAATCATTAAGAAAACTCCTTATGAACTATGGAACAATAGAAAACCAAACATAAGTTACTTTCATGCATTTGGTTGTAAATGTTTCATTCATAATAATGGTAAAGATAATCTAGGAAAATTTGATGCAAAATCTGATGAAGGCATTTTCTTAGGATATTCAACATCTAGTAAAGCCTATAGAGTGTTTAACAAGAGAAACTTAATTGTAGAAGAATCTATTCATGTAATTTTTGATGAATCTTTAGCATCAAGTTCAGAAAAGATTGATGATGAGGAAGATACAAACATTCTAGAAAGAGACATTGAAAAATTAAATATAGATGTATCTTCAGATCATGAACAAGAAGCTAAAGATAATGATTCTCCTAGTGTTGATGTTGTTGATGCAAATCATAATGATGTAGATCTTCCTAGAGATTGGAGATATGCCTATGGTCATCCAAAAGAATTAATTATAGGTGATCCATCTCAAGGAGTAAGAACTAGATCATCAATGAGAAACATCAATAATCATCTTGCATTTGTATCTCAAATTGAACCTAAAACTATTGAAGAAGCTGAAAAAGATAATAATTGGATGTTAGCTATGCAAGAAGAATTAAATCAATTTACTAGGAATAATGTCTGGACTTTGTAGATAGACCTAAAGATCATTCTGTTATAGGATCAAAATGGGTATTTAGAAATAAATTAGATGAAAATGGCATAGTAATTAGAAACAAAGCTAGATTAGTTGCAAAAGGATATAATCAAGAAGAAGGAATTGATTTTGATGAAACTTTTGCACCTGTAGCTAGACTAGAAGCAATTAGATTATTACTTGCATTTGCATGTCATATGCATATCAATTTATTTCAAATGGATGTTAAAAGTGCATTTTTAAATGGATTTATAAATGAGGAAGTTTTTGTTGAACAACCACCTGGTTTTGAAGATCATGAATTTCAAATCATGTTTTTAAATTGCACAAAGCACTATATGGTTTAAAACAAGCACCTAGAGCTTGGTATGAAAGATTAAGTAAATTTCTGATTGAAAATGATTTTATAAGAGGAAATGTTGATAAAACACTATTTTTGAAAAGAAAAGACAAGGATTTATTAGTAGTACAAATATATGTTGATGATATTGTATTCGGTGCTACTAACAATCTGTTATGTCAAGAATTTGCTAAGTTAATGCAGGGTGAGTTTGAAATGAGCATGATGGGAGAACTCAACTTCTTCCTAGGACTTCAAATCAAGCAAAGCAAAGAGGGAATTTTCATCAATCAAGCAAAATACACAAAAGAACTTCTCAAGAAGTTTGGAATGGAGTCAATCAAACCACTTGGAACACCTATGAGTCCTTCATGCAAATTGGACAAAGATGAAGATGGTAAGAAAGTAGATCAAAAATATTATAGAGGTATGATCGGATCTCTTCTTTACTTAACAGCTAGTAGACCAGATATCATGTTTGCTGTTTGTTATGTGCTAGATTTCAATCTGAACCTAAAGAATCTCACTTAATTGCTGTAAAAAGAATCTTAAGATATTTAAGTGGAACTAAAAATGTAGGTTTATGGTATTCTAGAGACTCAACATTAAACTTGATTGCATATTCTGATTCTGACTATGCTGGATGTAAATTAGATAGAAAAAGCACAAGTGGTGCATGTCAATTTTTAGGAAGTAACTTAATCTCTTGGTTTAGCAAAAAGCAAAATTCGGTTGCATTATCAACTGCTGAAGCAGAATATGTTGCAGCTGGAAGTTGCTGTGCTCAAATCCTTTGGATTAAGAGACAACTTGAAGATTATGGCATAACACTTGATAAAACTCCAATTAGATGTGATAACACAAGTGCAATAAATTTAACTAAAAATCCAATTCAACATTCAAGAACAAAACACATTGAAATTAGATATCACTTTATAAGAGAACATGTAGCTAATAATGAAATTTGTCTTGATTATGTTAATACTGAAGAACAATTAGCTGATATTTACAAAACCTTTGAGTGAAGAGAGATTTTGTTATCTTAGAGGTGAATTAGGGATATGTGACCCTTTGGAATGATTTTGAAACCCTAAGGAATGACTATCTAGATTTCTATTAATTTCTTGATATTCCTTTCATAATTTTAAGGACAAATTATCTAGTCATCTGAGCAATTTGATTCTTCATACTCCAAAGATTTTTTCAAAATTTTATTGAACCTATTTTGACAAGTTTCAGTTGTTTGAATCTCAATTATTTTTCTCTGAAACTGTCAGTGGAGTCGACACCTCAGTTTGAGGAGTCGACACCTTGTCTGTGTCGCTCTCGGTCCCTGACCTTGGAGCCGACACCCGTATAAGTGGAGCCGACTCCAGTTCGAGCGCTGACTGTGTTAGCGATTTGGAGTCGACACCCGACTTTGCGGGAGTCGACACCTGGGGTCCCAAATGACTTTATTAGGGCAGAGTCGACACCTCGTCATTTCATCTTTCAAATCCTTACCAAACTCTTCCCAAACTCTCTCAAACCTCCCCATCTCTAATTCCACCCTATTCAAGCCTTCCTAAGGATCTAATGGCACCTAAGAGGAGAGGATCAGGGCTTGGAGCGCCCGTGGCAACCAGAAAACTCGGCGAGGCGACCCGTCCGCGAGCCGTCTCCGAGTGATTCCTCTTCAACTGCTTTGGACAATCCAACCCTTCATCTCCTCAGGTAGATACCCTAGCAGGGAGAGTAATAACAATGGGTAGGAAAGTTGATTTCGAGTTCTTTCAATCCGAGGGCTTCTATATTGGGAATCAAATCAAGGAACTGGCTGGGATAAACTGTGTTCTCTAGATGTTCCTACATATCCAGCCCTTGTCAAGGAATTCTATTTCAATCTGTCAAGAGGTGATGGCGGAATTGTGAGCTCAGTCAGAGGTAAAAGGATCTGTCACGCCCCAGGCCCAAATATCGAGCTAGGGTGACAACCCGCCGGGTGCCGGGCACGCAACGCGTCACAAAATTTTTAACATATAACACCATTATATATAAAACCAAGTCAAATACAATACTAAAAGTTTTGGGCTAACACCCTTACACACCACAATAATAAAGTCTGGGCATCAAGCCCTACACATATGTAATACTGGGGTTACAACAAAATAATGGTCTTGTTTTATTTAATAGAAGATCCATCACCCCACCAATCCATCTTCAACCTCGTGGCTCTGACAAAAACATTGTAAGATTTTTGTGAGCTTACACTCAGTAAGTAAGCCACGTTATACAGTCAAATCATAGTATAGCAATCAATAAGCACATAAATGATCTGCATGCTTAAACATTCCACAAATACTCAAACATGCAATGTAAGTAAACCCACTGTTTATACTCTCAATGGTAACTGTAAATGTGACCCACGGCCCTGCAATATCTCAATAGTGTACCAACAAGCATCCCCCTACTGAAAGGGTCCAGATACCAGGGTCACGCCATGTCAAAATCCACCAGAACACATACTCTATATGTGTGATGCCACCTCGAACCAAGCAGAACACATCCTCTAGATGTGTGATGCCACCTCATAGAACTCAGAACACATCCTCTAGATGCGTGATGCCATCTCGAACCCAAGCAGAACACATCCTCTAGATGTGTGATGACATAAACAAGCAGAACACGTCCTCTAGATGTGTAGGTGGCATAAACAAGCAGAAACATCCTCTAGATGTAGGTGGCATAAACAAGCAGAACACGTCCTCTAGACGTGTGTGTGGTATGACATGATAAAGGAGAACCGCGGCGACACATAACAGTACCTCACATCACATGCACTCATCATATCAATAACAACTATATATTGCATAAACAATGGATTATACTTACTGAACAATTGCATGTAAAATATCACATCAATGTAATAATAACTGCATCTCTCATGCATAGCATCCACATATGAAATCATAGCACATCAACGACCATGTGTTCATAATTTTCATTTACTTACAATTTAGCCAATAATAATTCTTCATGTCACAATTCACAATTTAAACATTCATATAATGAATAATTTATTAAATACTGATAACTGGCTTACTTACCTCAGTACGCAATCCAACAGGTATAAATCAGCTAGTCAGATGTCTGAGCACCTACAGGATCATTTTCACAATTAATTTATTAGAATACGAACATTAAAATGACCCTTAGAATTTCTACCCAGACTAGTTCACGGGCCCTACTTTGGGCTCGAATATCTCCCACTATACATACCCAATTGGGGAAGTAAAAATACCCCAAGAAACTAGAATTCACCCAGATTCTAGCCATATAAATATTTTGCTAATCTTGGCCCGTTACAGGGCCCAAAAACCAGCCCAAAACTCACCCCTGCACGGCCCAAAAGGCCCTGAACCGGCCGGCCCAGCCGGCCCGGTTCAACCCATTCCACCCGATCCCCTGTTTCACCGAACAGGGGACGGGAACTTAGCCGGCGGCCGGGGCCGCCGCCGGCCAAATTGAGGGCGGCCCGGCCGCCGGTGGCCGGGCCAGAGCCGGCCGCCGCCACGCCGACCGCCAAACCTCTCTCTCTCCCTCAATTTGTCACTTCTTCCTCTTACGTCCGCGCGGCACGTACTGTGCCGGCGGCACGGCCGGCCACCTTGGCCGGCCGGACCTCCACCGGACGCACGCCGGTGGAGGCGACAGGCCAAAGCTCGGGCCCGGCGAGGCGGCGAGCACGCCGCCGGGCCCGAACCAACCGGAAGCCGGTTCGGCTTCGCCACCGCGCAAGAGGAGGGCCAATTGGCCCTCTCTCTCTCTCTCTCCCCACCACCCCGCCGGATGCCTCCCCCGGCGCCGGCGGGTCGCCGGCCAAGCTCAGGCCCGGCGCGGCGGCGAGCAGCCGCCGGGCCTGAACCAAGGTTCGTCCGGCCATCTCTCTGCCTCCCGTGCTCTCTCTATCTCCCTATCTCTTTCTCTCTCTCACGCTCTCTCTCTCTCTCTCTCTCTCTCTCTAGAAGCCAAGGAATTACCTGATGGATGAAGCGCCAGCGTGAAGGAAGAAGTCCTTCTCCTCCCTATTTATTCACCTGTGCAGCGCCTCGGATCGGGGGTTTTCCGGAAGACTAAGCGCTTCACCTGGAGCAAAGCGTCAGTCCGGGGAACCCAAAGACTGGAGCTTGGTTCATCTGAACCAAGCCTGGTTCATCTGAACCAAATCTGGTTCGTTTGAACCGGGTACTACATTCTCCCCTCCTTATAAAAATTTTGGCCTCGAAATTGGTATACTATAAATCTCAAAGTCAACAATCTTAAATTAATTTACCTTCAATTAATTGTGGATACATTTAATTTCTTCCTCAAGAGTAGCCTCAGAATCTGATCCTTGCGGTCCACGATACGCACAGGATGTTCTCTTCCTCAACTGAATAGGCTCATAAGCTATAACATGACTGGGGTCTGAAACATATTTCCTCAACATAGATACATGGAATACATTGTGAACACCAATAAGATTGCTAAGCTTATGCAACCTCCCCAACTCCATATCATAAGGAATACAACACCATCTCAGACTTAATCCTTGCGGTCCACCATGTGCACAAAATGATCTTCATAGGTCAATTCTTTCTTAAACTAAATCGGTTCAAGTTCTAACACATAACGGGGTTTGAAATACACCTCCTCAGTCATAAAGATATGAAACACATTGAACACCCCAAAGAGTAATGAAGACAGTGCTAAGCTATAAGCCACCTCCTATTCCTTGATCAACATCTCAAATAGCCCAATAAATTGAGGACTCAATTCACCTCTAACACAAATCTCATCATCATTGGTTAGTAAAACTTCCAAATGATTTTCAACCTGAAATTTCAAATCTTTCTTTTTAACATCAACATAACTTTTCTATTAACTCTGAGCTACATGAAGCTGCTTTAATTAACGATACTTTTCATAGTTGTTAAACCAGCTCAGTAACCAAAATTTTCTCTCTCACTTCATCTCAATAAAAAATCTACACCTTATATCATAGACAACAAATGAATCCATTTGAATGTTGGCTTGGTAATCAATAAATAAGCAATTTCACTAAGGGTAAGAAGCTATACCAAGCACTTTCTAAATCCATCACACAGGCTCGCAGTATATCATCAAAATCTAATTGGTTCATGCAGATTGTCCATCTATTTGAGGGTGGAAGGCTGGACAGAAATTCAGCTTAATTCACTAAGCCTTATGAAAACATCATCAAATTAGAAGAGTGAGACAAATGGGTTCAGACTCAATTTACGCAGTTTACCATTAAACAAAAACAAATATTAACATTTACCTCACTAAAATTTCATCCTCGAAATTAAATGTCCACAAATTTTGTACCATTAAAGATACTCACTAGCAACTTTTATTTCATTCCCAAGTACCCAAATGACATATCCAACTTTCAAAATTAATTTGATCTTTCTACCAAATAAAATTGAATTCCTTAAGAAGTATTTCTTTCCTGTCATTTTTTTTTATACCTTAACTTCTCACAACACAATCATCATAAATATCATAGAGTCCATCACATGTATTATGTCATCCATTCTTAAGGTTAATAACCTATATCAATTACTTAATTCCTCGATAAGACAGTTCCAAGTTCTTTTGAATTAATATAAGATAGTTTCTTCCAATGCTCTCTCAACTCATAAATAGTTGAATGTGCCATTAATCATTACGACACTTATTTCAATCATCATAACATACTTGGTTTCACTCTTGAATACTTCAAGCTAACATCAATGAACATTAATCATTTAGGATATCTTTCATAATTATCATAATCATTATTATCATAATAATTTAATTTCTTTGAATAATAGTGCCATCATTAATCATCAGTATAATTATTTATCTCCTTCATATTTATCAATAATACCACCATAACCAATCAATTTCTCTTGAATAGGTCAGTATATCCTCAATAAATAATGCAATTTAAATGATTCAAATTCTTGAATCGATTATTTCGTTACCAATGATTATCAAAATCATCTATAGATTATGCAATGTCTCATGCCATAACATGACCAACTAATTTAAACCCTTCAAATATCTCAAAGTGACTTCACTAATCTAGCTCAGATGGATACAAGACTTATAAGGTCAATAAAGATTGAAAATGCACTTACCATCCGAAAGACATAATTGAAAATTATAGTAATCTCTCTATGACTTGAAAGTGATAATAGATGTACCCTTAACCATAATCCATAACTGATAATAATCAAAAATAAAATCATCTCCCTCCTATTTTCTTAACAATAATATGCCACTTATGGATGATTGATAATTTATCCATCCTGGAGAAAGATATCTACTTAGGAACTATGAAGAAAGGTACAATAAGTATGCACGATAAATTAATGAATAGATATCTTGATTTAGAAATCTATTAACAGATGAAAATCCCCATGAAATTCTTTATCAAGTTTATCTTATTCTCATTCTTGCTAAAATCTTTCACTTTCTACCATCAAAATATTTGATCATTTATAGCCAAAATCAGTTCTAAAGATTAATAGAGTCTACTGCTCTCAAAAACTTAAACAGTAATTGTCTCAGAATTTAAAATTTTATAATCTTCCTAAATGATCCATCATGATATAATATGCAGTCAACTATTTCATTAACATCATATCAACCATCTCCATATCTAGCAAAATAACAATCAGTTTTGAACATGCAATATCCATAATAAAAGTTCTCTTAGTAAAATTCACTATATATACTTATCCATCCAGACTCAAATTCAGAAAGTACTCAATTGTGATTGATCAAAAACATGTAATTAACTATTTCATTCCCAAAATATCATCAATATTAATCATCCCTATAACCAGCAGATTAGCTCATAATCTTAAACTTAATATCAACAATGTAAGTTCTACAAATAAAAATTCATTATATACATCCACATTCAAATTTAGATTTACTAACTCCAAATCCACATATCAACTCAATTGCAATATGAACATAATGGTTATCTTAGTCATATTAGTCATCAATTGCAATTTTCACTACTATGTTTATTCCATATATTCATCTATCTTTTATTGCATATCCAATTAAAATTTCATCTCCCATATTATTTAAAGGTCTGAAACTGCTACGAATCATTTCCAACAAGTTTGATGGAGCTAAAACCTCTAGAAGCCCTTGACCTCCCCACTGATCAAGGCTACCAGCCAGGGAGCCCACATAATATCATTGGCTTGCGATGGTTCATTCTCAATTCCTATCAAACTTGTAATTCTTGATAAACTTTAAATTTCAAGCTTCCAAAGCATAATTCATGAAATTCCTTGAAAGTCATAATTGTCTCAATGTCATCCAAGTATTTTGCCTAGAGTGTCATTATGCATATGTCCCTAAGATCATAACCTGGGTCCTGTGGGTTATGGGCCCACCACGCTTCCGCTGCGTACTCTGATGCTGCATGTCCTGCATAGACTGCGCCATACCCGAGAGAGCTTGAAGCATCTCGGACTGGAATCGCTGGTGCTCAGTTCCTACTGGGTTGGCAGGGCCGTACCTCCAGTAGTTCCTTGACCCACCGGCTGATCAGCATTACCGGCCAGAGAGTCCTCCTCATACAGTTGGCTCCTAGTACGGCGAGCCATAACTATTCTGTTAAATTAGATGTGGTTAATATCATCATAAACTAAAGTGTCAGGTGACTCTAAGTATAATGTCATCAAAATATGTTCTCTACGTGTTATCATGTCAATATGTCTGTGTCCCTAGGGTCATAACCGTTATCATGTCAATATGTCCGTGTCCCTAGGGTCATAACCTGAGCTCTGATACCACTAAAGCTGTCACGCCCCAGACCCAAATATTGGGCTAGGGTGACAACCCGCCGCGTGCCGGGCACGCAAGGCGTCACAAAATTTTTAACATATAACACCATTATATATAAAACCAAGTCAAATACAATACTAAAAGTTTTGGGCTAACACCCTTACACACCACAATAATAAAGTCTGGGCATCAAGCCCTACACATAATACTGGGGTTACAACAAAATAATGGTCTTGTTTTATTTAATAGAAGATCCATCACCCCACCAATCCATCTTCAACCTCGTGGCTCTGACAAAAACATTGTAAGATTTTTGTGAGCTTACACTCAGTAAGTAAGCCACGTTATACAGTCAAATCATAGTATAGCAATCAATAAGCACATAAATGATCTGCATGCTTAAACATTCCACAAATACTCAAACATGCAATGTAAGTAAACCCACTGTTTATACTCTCAATGGTAACTGTAAATGTGACCCACGGCCCTGCAATATCTCAATAGTGTACCAACAAGCATCCCCCTACTGAAAGGGTCCAGATACCAGGGTCACGCCATGTCAAAATCCACCAGAACACATACTCTATATGTGTGATGCCACCTCGAACCAAGCAGAACACATCCTCTAGATGTGTGATGCCACCTCATAGAACTCAGAACACATCCTCTAGATGCGTGATGCCATCTCGAACCCAAGAAGAACACATCCTCTAGATGTGTGATGACATAAACAAGCAGAAACGTCCTCTAGACGTGTAGGTGGCATAAACAAGCAGAACACATCCTCTAGACGTGTAGGTGGCATAAACAAGCAGAACACGTCCTCTAGACGTGTGTGTGGTATGACATGATAAAGGAGAACCGCGGAGACACATAACAGTACCTCACATCACATGCACTCATCATATCAATAACAACTATATATTGCATAAACAATGGATTATACTTACTGAACAATTGCATGTAAAATATCACATCAATGTAATAATAACTGCATCTCTCATGCATAGCATCCACATATGAAATCATAGCACATCAACGACCATGTGTTCATAATTTTCATTTACTTACAATTTAGCCAATAATAATTCTTCATGTCACAATTCACAATTTAAACATTCATATAATGAATAATTTATTAAATACTGATAACTGGCTTACTTACCTCAGTACACAATCCAACAGGTATAAATCAGCTAGTCAGATGTCTGAGCACCTACAGGATCATTTTCACAATTAATTTATTAGAATACGAACATTAAAATGACCCTTAGAATTTCTACCCAGACTAGTTCACGGGCCCTACTTTGGGCTCGAATATCTCCCACTATACATACCCAATTGGGGAAGTAAAAATACCCCAAGAAACTAGAATTCACCCAGATTCTAGCCATATAAATATTTTGCTAATCTCGGCCCTTTACGGGGCCCAAAAACCAGTCCCAAAACATACCCTGCACAGCCCAAAAGGCCCTGAACCGGTCGGCCCAGCCGGCCCGGTTCAACCCATTCCACCCGATCCCCTGTTTCACCGAACAGGGGATGGGAACATAGCCAGCGGCCGGGGCCACTGCCAGCCAAATTGAGGGCGGCCCGGCCACCGGTGGCCGGGCCAGAGCTGGCCGCTGCCGCGGTCGGCCGCCAAACCTCTCTCTCTTCCTCAATTTGTCACTTCTTCCATCTTACGTCCGCGCGGCACGTACCTATGCCGGCGGCATGGTCGGCCACCTTGGCCGGCCGGACCTCCATCGGACGCACGCCCGGCACCGGTGGAGGCGACATGCCAAAGCTCGGGCCCGACGAGGCGGCGAGCACACCGCCGGGCCCGAACCAACCAGTGGAAGCTGGTTCGGCTTCCGCCACCGCACGAGAGGAGGGCCAATTGGCCCTCTCTCTCATCTCTCTCTCCGCCACCACCCCGCCGGATGCCTCCCCCGGCGCCGGCGGAGTCGCCGGCCGAAGCTCAGGCCTGACGCGGCGGCGAGCATGCTGCCGGGCCTGAACCAAAGTTTGTCCGGCCAGAATTTATCTCTCTGCCTCCCATGCTCTCTCTGTCTCCCTGTCTCTTTCTCTCTCTCATGCTCTCTCTCTCTCTCTCTCTAGAATCCAAGGAATTACCTGATGGATGAAGCACCAGCATGAAGGAAGAAGTCCTTCTCCTCCCTATTTATTCACCTATGTAGCACCTCAGATCGGGGGTTTCCCGGAAGACTAAGCGCTTCACCTGGAGCGAAGCGTCAGTCCGGGGAACCCAATAGACTGGAGCTTGGTTCATCTGAACCAAGCCTAGTTCATCTGAACCAAATCTGATTCGTTTGAACCGGGTACTACAGGATCCATCTCACTTTTCAGAAATTAGGAAACCTCCTTAGCATTCCCATTACTAGATTAGTTGCTGACATCCACAGTGAGAGGTCAGCCGCTCTATCGAGGATGTTAGGGAGAGAAGTTACAGAATTTGAGGAGATTTGGGCTAACCAACTGCCCTTGGAATTAAGATTACTTCATAATATTTGCAGTAGAATATTATTTCCAAAAATCGGTCGATTTGAGTATGTCTTCGAGTGAGACATTGTTGTGATGGACAGTGTGTTGACCAATCAACCCATAAATTTAGCTGCACTGATGATATTTTATATGACTGAGGCTAGAGGGAAAAGAAGATCGTCCTTACCCTACGGCATGGTGCTAACTATGGTTTTCAGAAGCCAATGTGTTGTGATATTAGACAATAAACCTTCCAAGAATCTCAAGCACACTGATTACTACAGTTTGGCCACCTTGCATTGGATGTGATTTGTTAAGGTCAATGGGCAATGGGAAAGGAAAGGCAGCTTGGATGAGAGAGCCCCTGAACCTAGACCTTCTGCATCTTTTGAGGCTGGACCATCTGTGAGAGTTCCCTCTCCATAGCCTAGCAGTCCTGTTTCTGCCCCTGCACCCGCTCAAGTTCATGTTCAGTCATCCACTTCATCAGTTGGATTTTCAGACCTTCAATTGGAGCAACTCAAATGTTTGCTTGCTGCTCAGAAGGATGAATTGAAGACAGAGTTTGATAATAAGTTTATGAATCTTAAAGAAACCCTTTATTCCCTGGATGATCGCATTGGCAAAATAGAATCAACTCTTAGTTCATCTGCAGATTCCTTAAGTAATGATCTAAAGAATATATTTGAAGAACTTAAAGATATCTGTGGAGATTCTGAGACATACTCCAAGTGCAATGCCGAGCTTCAAGATAAAATCATGACTGCTTGCTCTTTTGTTGACAGAAGATTGAAAGAATTTGTAGGGACTCAGAGTGAAGGGATGCAAAGGATTTTAGATCATTTAACAAGAATCATTAGAACCAATTTGTAATTTTCATGTAATGAAGTCTAAGTGTTTTTTAACTTAATGAGATATGTTGTTTGATGTTTGAAATGAAAGTTTAGTTTTTTGATGTAATAAAAGTACAGTTTCTTTTTTAATACTTGACCTTTGATGAAATGAAAATATCCTTTGATCTATCAATTTTATCTTTTGACTTAACTCTTCTTTATCTTTTTGTTGATTACAAAAAAGGGGAAGAAAGTTATGTTGTATATGCATTGATTAGTTATGCTTTGATTGGAGGAATTTAATTGAAGCTTATTTGATTGGTATCAAATTAGTTTGAATATGCATAAATAAGCTTATGTGAACACTGATAATAGTGAAAATTGATATAAATGAATTCTATGTATCAAACATGTAAAGCAAAAGGAGAGAACAATTATTCATTTGAACTTCATAGGGGGAGCTACCTTATTCAGGGGGAGCTTACTTGTGAGGATCACTTCCTTGAAAATTTTGATTTAAGAATCCTATGCATATACTCAATGTTTTTATAATCATCAAAAGGGGGAGATCGTTGACCCAATTATTGATTTTGATGATTAATAAAGGAATTGAGTATATTTATTTGATTACTAATAGATTTGACAAGTTTTTCAGGGCTTAAAAATATTTGATTGATTTAAAGGCATTAAGAAACGTGTTTTGAATCAATTCCAAAATATAAGTTTCAAAGTTTCAGAGCCTGGAGTCGACACCTAGGAATTCTGGAGCCGACCCCATGGCCAGTCAAATATTCTTCTGATTTTTGATACGGTTCGGAGCCGACACCTAAAGTTTCGGAGCCAACACCTAGAGTTCGGAGTTGACACTTACAATGTCTGGAGCCAACTCCGATGCGGGGACAGAATGCTTGATTTTTGACTACTTTGGAGCCGACACTTACAGTCTTTTGGAGCCGACACCTAACTTTTTCAAAGCCGACTCCTCGACGAACTCAGAACTTTCTATTTTTGGATAAACGACTTAGAGTCAACACCTGAAAAGTTTGAGCCGACTCCAACCTATCTGGAATGAAATTTTAAAATGCTAGATCAGAGAAAAGAGTTCAAACTCAAATCCTTCCAGTCCAAAAAGCTCAAAGAGAAATCCAAGGTATTCATATTGAAAAATCGAAGGATTCCCAAAATAGAAGAAAAAGCTCTATTTTTGAGATTTTCCAACTTCTCATCTGCAACATTTGTAACGAATCGAAGCTGAGGCCTGATTCAACATCTTCAAAGAGAAGAGGAAAAGAAGAAAAGCTCAAATCCAATCTACTTCAAACAGGCTTTTCTAACCTTATTCTTTTATTTTGAATATTTGCTCATTTGAGGAGCTTTGTATTATTGAAAAACATTATTCTTTCTTGTTTGTGCTAGTTTTATCAAGGGGATTGAACTAGTGGAGGTAGTATACCTCGGGTCAAGCTAGATTAGCTTGAGTTTAGGGTTTTGTACTGGTAAGCCCGGAAAACCGGCTGGGTTCGTTGTGATCCCTGGGAAACAACAAGTTTGGAGTTGTGATCTTGTAAAACAACTCGACTGTAATCAAGAGGATTATAGTGTGGACCCAAGTGGATCTTGGGAGTGGACGTAGGTGTTGGATACACCGAACCACTATAAAACCTTTGTGTTTGCCGTGCTTTGATTATCTCTTTCTCTATCTCTTTGGTTGTGTTTAATATTCACATTACATTTGATTTCATCTATCTCCAAGCATATAGTTTTTAAAAGGTTAAATTTTTTAAAGAACCCAATTCAACCCCCCCCCCCCCCCCCCCCTCTTGGGTTGCCATTTGGGCCAACATCTTATTTTCTCTTGTAGCTCTATATTGCTTCTAGAATATGTGTCAGAATCACCAGCAATGTCCTTGATCTTATCAAAAATATTCATTAAATCATATTTTAGGGCCTCAGAAGAAGTTCCAAGAGAGGATCCTATTTTGTTCACTTTGTCTACTAAGGAGTAAAATGAATCTTTTAAACTCAAAAGTCTATTTTCAAAACTATTATTAATCTTCTCTTCATGTTCAGCCAACAAAGTCTTCAATTGCTCTAATTGTAACTCAGAAAAACCAGAAGCTGTCGGAACTGAAGCAGCCATAGGTGTCGGTGAAGGCTCTAGTCTGCTTGGCTCCGATGAAGGATGTCTCATGGATGGTCCAGCTTCTGATGGTGCTGAAGCTCCAATCTCAGCTGCCCTGTCCTCTAAATGACCTTTCCTTTCCCAGTTCCCATTGACCTTAATGAACCCCATGCGATGAACTGTAGTGATGCTGTAGTAATATGTGTGCCTTAGGTTCTTTTTAGGTTCATTTTCTAAGATAACTACACCTTGACTTCGGAATGCTAAGGTTAGGATCATGCCATAGGGTAAGGAATATCTCTTCTTGCCACCAGCCTCTGCCATGTACCAAATCATCATGCCAGGTAGATTAATAGGCTGTCCAGTCAAAACACTATCCATTATCATAATGTCTCACTGCGAGACATACTCAAACCTACCAGTCTTAGGGAATAAAATCCGACTACAAATATTATGTAATAATCTAAGCTCAAGAGGCAACTGATTTGCCCTGATTTCCTGAAAATCAACAACATCTCTTCCTAACATCCTTGACAAAGCTCCTGACCTATCACTATGAGAGTTTGCAATAGGTCCAAGAGTAGGAATCTCAAGAAGGTTTTCAAGAATCTCGGAAGTAAGATGTATCCTTTTTCCTCTTACAACATATACTGTGCCACCGTCTCCTCTTGACAAATCTTGATAAAATTCTTTAACTAAAGCAGGATATGTAGGAATGTCTAATAGTGAATCCCTCATCTTCAAAAAATCCGAAATTGACCTTTCTTCCCATTGTAATCATCTGTCCGGCTAGAGTGTGGTGAAGGAGGTGAGGAAGGATCTGGAATCGCACTAGGAGTAGAGGATGAGGATGAAGAATCCGAAGATGGTGATGGTTGACGAATTGGGCGTCTTGCCGTCCGCTTCCTCGTTGCCACCGAACCACCATAGATCGTTCCCCTTCTCTTAGGTGCCATGGAATCCTAGGGAATGATTAATTGAAGGAATCTCAAGTTTTGATAGGGTTTAGAGAGGATTTGGAGACGATTTGAGTAAGATTAGGTCGAAGAGGTGTCGACTCGGTCCTAAATAGTCGAAAAGGGTCCACTAGATGTCGACTCCCGCAAAGTCGGGTGTCGACTCCAACTCTCTAAAATGGTTAGCACCCAAACTGGAGTCGGCTCCGCTAAAGCGGTGTTGGCTCCAAGGTCCCTGACCGAGAGCGACACTGAAATAAGGTGTCGACTCCAAAGATTGAGGTGTCGACTCCAAGACAGATTCAAAAATAGATAAGAGTTTCAGAAATCCGAAACTCATCAAAATAAAAATCAATAAATATGATAAAAATCCTTGGAATATGGAGAATCAATTGGTTCAACAATCTAGATGAATTTTCCTTAAAATCATGAAGAAATTTTCAAGATATTGAATGAAATCTAGATAATTGAACTTAAGGGTTTCGAGTCATTCCAACGGATCACAAATCCCTAACTCTCCTCTAAGATAACAAAATCTCTCTTCACTCAAAGGTTTTGTAAATATATCGTCTAATTGTTCCTCAAGATTAACATATTCTAGACAAATGTCATTATTAGCTACATGTTCTCTAATGAAATGATATCTAATTTCAATGTGCTTAGTTCTTTAATGTTGAATTGGATTTTTAGTTATGTTTATTGCACTAGTATTATCACATCTAATAGGAGTTCTATCAAGTGTTATGCCATAATCTTCAAGTTATCGCTTAATCCAAAGGATTTGAGCACAACAACTTCCACTGCAACATATTCTACTTCAGCAGTTGATAATGCAACCAAATTTTTCTTTTTGCTAAACCAAGAGATTAAGTTACTTCCTAAAAATTGGCATGCTCCACTTGTACTCTTTCTATATAGTTTACAACCAGCATAATCAGAATCAGAATAAGCAATCAAATTTAGTGTTGAGTCTCTAGAATACCATAAACCTACATTTTTGGTTTCACTCAAGTATCTTAGTATTCTTTTTACAGTAATTAAATGTGATTCTTTAGGTTCAGATTGATATCTAGCACATAAGCAAATAGCAAACATGATATCAGGTCTACTTGCTGTTAAGTAAAGTAGTGATCCGATCATACCTCTATAATATTTTTGATCAACTGGCTTATCGTCTTCATCTTTGTCTAGTTTGCATGAAGGACTCATTGGTGTTCCGAGGGGTTTGATTGATTCCATCCCAAACTTTTTGAGGATTTTCTTTGTGTACATTGCTTGGTTGATGAAGATTCCCTCTCTTTCTTGTTTGATTTGGAGTCCCAGGAAGAAATTGAGTTCTCCCATCATGCTCATCTCGAATTCACCCTGCATTAACTTAGTAAATTCTTGACACAAGAGATTGTTAGTAGCACTGAATACAATATCATCAACATATATTTGTACTACTAATAAATCCTTATTTTCTTTTCAAAAATAGTGTTTTATCAACATTTCCTTTAGAAAAATCATTTTTGATTAGAAATTTGCTTAACCTATCATACCAAGCTCTAGGTGCTTGTTTTAAACCATAAAGTGTTTGTGCAATTTAAAAACATGATTTAAAAATTTATGATCTTCAAAACCAGATGGTTGTTCAACAAAAACTTCTCATTTATAAATTCATTTAAAAATGTACTTTTAACATCCATTTGAAATAAATTGATATTCATATGACATGCAAATGCAAGTAATAATCTAATTGCTTCTAATCTAGCTACAGGTGCAAAAGTTTCATCAAAATCAATTCCTTCTTCTTGATTATAAGCAATAAAATTTAGTGCTGAGTCTCTAGAATACCATAAACCTACATTTTTGGTTCCACTCAAGTATCTTAGTATTCTTTTTACAGCAATTAAATGTGATTCTTTATGTTTAGATTGATATCTAGCACATAAGCAAACAGCAAACATGATATCAGTCTACTTGCCGTTAAGTAAAGTAGTGATCCGATCATACCTCTATAATATTTTTGATCAACTGGCTTACCGTCTTCATCTTTGTCTAGTTTGCATGAAGGACTCATTGGTGTTCCGAGGAGTTTTATTGATTCCATCCCAAACTTTTTAAGGATTTCCTTTGTGTACTTTGCTTGGTTGATGAAGATTCCTCTTTTTCTTGTTTGATTTAGAGTCCCAGGAAGAAATTGAGTTCTCCCATCATGCTCATCTCAAATTCACCCAGCATTAACTTAGCAAATTCTTGACACAAGAGATTGTTAGTAGCACCGAATACAATATAATCAACATATATTTGTACTACTAATAAATCCTTATCTTTTCTTTTCAAAAATAATGTTTTATCAACATTTCCTCTAGAAAAATCATTTTCGATTAGAAATTTGCTTAACCTATCGTACCAAGCTCTAGGTGCTTGTTTTAAACCATAAAGTGCTTTGTGCAATTTAAAAACATGATTTAGAAATTTATGATCTTCAAAACCAGGTGGTTGTTCAACAAAAACTTCCTCATTTATAAATCTATTTAAAAATGCACTTTTAACATTCATTCAAATAAATTGATATTCATATGACATGCAAATGCAAGTAATAATCTAATTGCTTCTAATCTAGCCACAGGTGCAAAAGTTTCATCAAAATCAATTCCTTCTTCTTGATTATATCCTTTTGCAACTAATCTAGCTTTGTTTCTAATTACTATGCCATTTTCATCTAATTTATTTCTAAATACCCATTTTGATCCTATAACTGAATGATCTTTAGGTCTATCTACAAGGGCCCAGACATTGTTCCTAGTAAATTGATTTAATTCTTCTTTCATAGCTAATATCCAATTATTATTCTTAGTAAATTGATTTAATTCTTCTTGCATAGCTAACATCCAATTATTATCTTTTTTAGCTTCTTTAATAGTTTTAGGTTCAATTTGAGTTACAAATGCAAGATGATTATTGATGTTTCTCATTGATTATCTAGTTCTTATTCCTTGAGATGGATCACCTATAATTAATTTCTTTGGATGACCATAGGCATATCTCCAATCTCTAGGAAGATCTACATCATTATGATTAGTATCAACACATCAACACTAGGAGATTCATCATATTTAGCTTCTTGATCATGATCTGAAGATACATCTATATTTAATTTTTCAATATCTCTCTCAAGTAAATTTGTATCTTCCTCATCATCAATCTTTTCTTAACTCGATGCTAAAAATTCATCAAAAACTACATGAATAGATTCTTCTACAATTAAGTTTCTCTTATTAAACACTCTATAGGCTTTACTAGATGTTGAATATCCTAAGAATATGCCTTCATCTGATTTTGCATCAAATTTTCCAAGATTATCTTTACCATTATTATGAATGAAACATTTACAACTAAATGCATGAAAGTAACTAATGTTTGGTTTTCTATTATTCCATAGTTCATAAGGAGTTTTTTTAAGGATTGGCCTAATTAAATCTCTATTAAGAATGTAACATGCCGTGTTTATAGCTTCCACCCAGAAGTACTTTGGAAGTTGGCTTTCACATAGCATGGTACGGGCCATGTCTTCTAAGGTTCTATTCTTTTTTCTACAACTCCATTTTGCTGAGGTGTTCTAAGTGCAGAGAAATTATGATGGATGTCATTTTCAATGCAAAAGTTTTTAAATAAATGATTTTCAAATTCTGTGCCATGATCACTTCTATGAGACACTATGGTGTTATTTTTCTCATTTGTGACCTTCTTGAAAAATTTTAGAAATATTGGGAAGGTCTCATCCTTATGAGCTAAAAATAATACACAAGTAAATCTAGAATAATCATCTACTATCACAAGACCATATTTCTTTCCTCCTAGATTAGTGGTTCTAGTAGGTCCAAAGAGATCCATGTGAAGTAGTTTAAGTGGCCTAGAAGTGGAAACAATGTTTTTAGTTTTGAAAGAGTTTCTAGTTTATTTTCCAAATTGACATGCATCACAAACTTTATTATTTTTAAAATCTAGCTGTGGAAGGCCTTTTACTAAATTCATTCTAATTAATTTTGAAATTAGGTGTGTGCTTGCAAGACCTAATCTACGATGCCACAGCCATCCAATATCATTCATACTAGCATTATCAGCAACTAAGCAATGATTACTAGTAGACAATTGTCTAAATCAATCAAGTATACATTGCCATTTCTATTTCCAATAAATACAATGCTTATTATCAATGGGATTAGAAACAGTGCAAATAGAAGCTTCAAATGATACTTTGAAACCTTTATCACATAATTGGCTAATACTAATTAGATTATGCTTTAAAACATTTACATATAAGACATTTTCAATAAATGCGGAGGGAGTTATTTGAATTTTACCAAACCCCATGATTTGGCCTTTGCCATTGTCACCAAATGTAACAACTCCTCCTCTTTTGCTTTCAAGGGTGATGAATTGATCCTTGTCACCCATCATGTGTCTTGAGCAGCCACTATCGAGATACCACTTTTGCTTTGATCTTTTGGCTGCAAGACACTCCTGCAAAATGATCAAGTCTTATATTTAGGTACCCAAGCTTTCTTGGGTCCTTCATGGTTAGTAGCAAAAAGGATTATTCCTTTTGGAACCCATATTTTCTTTCCTTCAACATTTAATTTCTTGTTACTTTTTCTTGCATTACATTCATAAGATTTATGACCTTTCTTGTTGCAATTGTAACATGTAACATCATTTGTTTTCTTAACAAAAAATTGTTTACAAATTTTTGTTCATGTGTGGTCTATATCCTAATCCAGCTCTATCAAAAATAGCCCGTTGATTACTTAAAAGTAAATTCAATTTTTCAGAGCTATATGTAAATTTATCGACTATGTTCTTATATTTTTTAACTTCTTTCTTTAAGTTAAGGTTTTCATTCATGATCGATTCTTTTTCTTTTAGAAATCTCTCCTTTTCATCTTTTGAGTCCTTAACTTCAAGTGTTAATTCATTTTTCTCTTTACACAGATTTAAGTTTTCATTTTTCAAAAACTTGTTTTTCTTTTTCAGAATTTTAAAATCATTGACTAATTCATTGAAAGCTTCATATAATTTATCAAATGTAAAATCATCATTGAGGATTTCGATACTTACCTCGTTGTCATTGTTTGCCATGAAACAAATATTTGCAACTTCTTTTTGTTCCTCCTCGAAAGAGGATTCTTCGCTATCGCTCCATGTTGCAACATAAGCCTTCTTCTTCTTCTTGTAGGCTTTCTTCAATTGAGGATAGTCATATCTGAAATACCCCGGTTTCTTGCACTCATAACATATTAAGGGCTCTTTTTCCTTTTCTTTATCCTTTTCTTTCTCTTTCTCTCCTTCCATTTTTGCTCCAGACTTTTTCTTGTGGAAGGGTCTCCTTCTTTGCATAAATCTTTTGAATTTCTTTGCAAGGAGTGCAGTCTTCTCATCATCATCATTATCACTGCAGCTTTCCTTACTTTCTGTAGCCTTAAGAGCAATAGTTTTCTTCTTCTTGACTTCTTTCTCTTGATGTTGTTTCATAGTCAGCTCATGGGTCATTAAGGATCCAAGTAGCTCCTCCAAAGGTAAAACATTTAAATCCTTGGCTTCTGGGATTGTAGTCACCTTCGCTTCCTATGATCTTGGAAGAGACCTAAGAATTTTATGCATAAGTTCAGAATTAGTATAAGTCTTACCAAGACTTTTCAAGCCATTTACAATATCAGTGAATCTTGTGTACATGCATGTAATTATTTCAGTTTGATCCATGCTAAATAGTTCATATTTATGTACCAAAATATTAATTTTTAATTATTTTACTTGATTAGTACCCTCATGGGTAACTTATAATCTATCCCAAATTTCTTTTGCAGAAATACATGTAGAAATTTGATTAAATTTATTTGCATCTAATGAACAATACAAAACATTCATGGCTTTAGCATTGAGCTGAGCCAACTTCTTATCATGTTCATCCCATTCTATTTTTGGTTTAAGAATCACCATGTTATCTACTCTAATTGTGGGTGTGTGTGGACCATTAACTATGATTCCCTATAAGTCATAGTCAAGTGCTTGAATAAAAATCTTCATCCTAGCTTTCCAATAACCATAATTAGTTAAATTGAATAAAGGAGGTTGATTAGTGGATTGACCTTCTAAATAAGATGAACTAGCTTAAGCAGCCATTTGGATCTTTTGGTATTGATTGTTAGACCAAATTCAAATGAGCACTTGCTCTGATACCAATTGTTGGCCCAGATGGCAACCCAAGAGGGGGGGAGTGAATTGGGTTCTTAAAAAAAAATTTAACTCTTTTTAAAATTAGATCGATTGATATCAAAGTATGCAAGTGAATGGAGTCAATCGAAACTAAGCACATGTAATTAAAGAAGAGAGAGAGAGAGATCAAAACACTACAAACATAAAAATTTTATAGTGGTTCGGTGTAACCAACACCTACGTCCACTCCCAAGCTCCACTTGGGTCTACACTATAATCCTCTTGATTACAGTCGAGTTGTTTTACAAGCTCACAACTCAAACTTGTAGTTTTACCCGGGATCACAATGAACCTAGCTGGTTTTTCGTGCTTACCAGCACAAAATCCAACCTCAAGCTATATCTAGCTTGATCCGAGGTATACCAGCTCCACTAATTCAATCCCCCGATTGAATTAGCAATCAAATGAAATTGATTAATGTTTACAATGACAAACTACTCCTCAAATGAGCGAATATGCAATATAAATAGACATGGAATAGAAAAGCCTATTTCAAGCGATTTGAATGTAGGCTTGGCTTCTTTTTTTCTTTTCCTCTTCTCCTTTGAAAGGTTGAATCAAGCTCCAGCTCAGATTTCACCTAGGAATATGTTGTTGAGAAGATAGGAAAAATAGGTTCTGGCTTCTTCTTTTCCTTCTTTAAAATCCTTCGAAATTGAACTTTGTATGCCTTGGATTTCTTTTGAATCTTTCTTTAGAAGATGGGCGAGCTCATAGAGATTTCTCTTTTTGAAATGGCTCTCTTGAATATCTCATTTTTTTTATCTTTCTCCCATTTTTTTTTGTTCTTATTTTAAATGGTCCGTTCTCTCCTTTTTATAGATTTTCTTTAATCCAAGATTAGGTGGAAAACTAGTCGTTATTTCTGTCCTTGGATTGCTCCTACACACAAGAAAAATAGCCGTTAGAAATTAGGTAAGAAAATGTTACCGTTGGAGGCTGTTCTGACACTTTGAAAATCCGTTCCTGTCAGGTTGGAGTCGGCTCCAACTTTTCATTTGTCGGCTCCACTTCGTGTATCCAAAAATGGTAATAAAAGTTTTTGTTGAGGGGTTGGCTCTCGATAAGTTATGTGTCGGCTCCCTGCATCCAGGTGTTGGCTTCCGAAACAGAGGGTGTCGACTCTAAATATGGCTCAAAATATGCTCTATGTGCTCAGGTTAGAGTCGGCTCCACTCATTCTAGGTGTCGACTCCCGAATCTTAGGTGTTGGCTCCCGAATTCCATGTGTCGGCTCCAGAAACTGATGCAGAAAAGCATACTTCTGTCTCTCAGGTTGGAGTTAGCTCCTGACATCCATGTATCGACTCCAAACCATGCCAAATTTTGAGAACTATTCTGATACGCCCATGTATCGACTCCTAACTTATAGGTGTTGACTCCAAGGTCTAAACTTTTGAAATTTACAATTTGAAACTCATCTTAAAATCAATTTTGAGTGATATTTGAATTGTTAAACTTTCTTAATACCTGAAACACTCCATAAATTTGTCAAAACAATGTGAATATACTCATGGATTTTGTTAATCATCAAAATCAATAATTGGGTCAACAATTAGGAAGATTCTGAGTACCAAAAAGGGGATATGAGACTTAGAAAGAATGTGAGCTCTCTAAAAAAAAGATGTTTTTATACCTAGGGAAGGATTATAAGTTTATACAAGAACCTGGATATGAGGAGAGGGTATGAATGTGAGAAAAAAGGTTGAAATTTATAAAAAGAACATGAATGTTATAGCAAAAGTATTAAATGGAGTAAAGATTAAGAGTTTTAAGACAAATATGAAATGGGAGAAAGAATATAGGGCTTATAAGAGAGCATAAACAAGGGAAAAAGAATATATATGTGTGTGTGTGTGTGTGTGTGTGTGTGTGTGAATGAGGAAAGAATAGAAGGCTGAAGAAAGAGTAAGGGCTAAGAATGAACCCTGAATTTGAGGGAAGAGTACTAGTTATGAAATAGAAAAGAAAAGTATGAGTTTAAGCATGTCATGAGTCAAAGAATGAAGTTAAGGTTGAGTTTATAGGCATGATTATATATATATGAATTTATAGTTGAAGTTAGAGCACATCAAATTATAAAGATTAAGATATGCATTGAAGAGGTATGTGTGGATATCTATCAATATGTATGGATGATTTGAGCCCAGTTCAAGTATGAAAATGGTAGTTGGTGCATCTGTCCTTCTCTACAATAGGGAGTGGACTCCTTCTGAGCATAGTGGTAGGTGAACCAGAGCCTAGAAGTGGGTCTCGCCACCTGCCATGTCTGCCAATTGTTGCGGAGATAACTTTACCTTGCATTAAGTGGTGATGTACTGTTGGTGATGTCCGACTGGGCACAGGGGATGGGGTGGTGGTGATGTAGAGAATGGTAAAAAATAAAACCAAAAAACCACAAAGAGAATGATGATAGGGTTCAAGGAGAGAGCCTTGAGTCAAAGATAAAGAGATAATATGGATTCGTGATAGAGGCAAGAAAGCAAATGATAAAATAAAAGTCTCAATAGAGAAAAAATTAGCTTATTTATGAAAAACCTTTATGTAATTACTAGAATAGTATGGTTCATACTTTTTCTCTTATTATCTACTTTTTATTTCTATTCACTCATATCTTTTATGTCACAATAAACAAATCATTATGTCCATTCTATCATTTAAATTTTATTTTTATAATTGAGTGCTCTTTCCTTTATGACTATGTTTGAGGATTGTATTGGTCATGATTGCAGCTAAACCAAAATTCTGGATAGGACCTAAATGGTATCTAAATTGAGTAGATTGCAAGGCCTTATTGGTACATAGTCATTGCAGTTTCATATTTTAATAATAGTTTAAAGGCTAAAATATACTTTAGATTCTTTAATTTTTATCTAAAATTTAGTTTAATTCTTAAACTCTTGGTTAATATAATCTAATTTTTTATATTGTTGGGTTGTATTGGCCTCTCCAATTTCAAAATTTTAACATGTCATTGGATGTTTCCTTCTTCCTAACTTTTAAAACTCGAAGAGCATAAAAGCTTAGCATAATGTAGCTTCTAAGAAGGTGTTCTAAGGAATTATTATATATAAATTTTGTATGCTAGATATTACTTTTATTTGATCTAGCATGTATGAGCAAACTTTTTAAATTTATTTATTGCTTAATTCAATCAGAGAGATAAGAAAGCAATCATTTCTATCTTATCGAAACATATCTCTAAAAAAGAATAATAGATAATACGAGAACTTTGAAAGTAAGTTCTAATTTTCTTTTAATTTCTTTAATTAGAGATGAATCAAATTATTATAAAAGTCTTGTGTTTATGCTAGTGAAATCTAGAATTACAAAATCTATTCGATTCATTTTTTAACTAGAAAAGGTTAAATTTTATTTAAAAAGCTATGACAAGAACAATTTATCAAGAATTCCTCTTGAAAATAGATATGAAGCTTTATATATATTTGTCATTTGTCATGATGTTAGATTCCCCCTAAGATACACCATCTCATATCTTACTTAAAAAAATATTTTTTTCTCTCTCCATTAGCTGTATCTGACAAATCATTAGTATGCCATTTTACCTCATATATCTCAAAAAAATACCTAATTTCCAATACCTCTTGAAGTTTTGATGCATAATTCATTTTTCAATATGATGGACATTCTAATTAAATTCTATCCAAAACCTATACAAGGTGGCTAGACTATGGCTAACAAGAAAATAATTCATTGAAATATGGCAACTAAAATTAGATTCACTTGAAAGAGTATGAAGGAAAATGTTTATTAAATTATATGGTAACATTATGTTTGGATGTGATGACATTTTATAGGCTATATGGCCTCAGTTTTGTAAGGCATTAATAGCTAGAAGAAATATGGAAATATTCTATAATAGATGTAATTATGGAGTCATTTTATCATCACTTAAATATGAATAATAGGTATTAGTTCTAGCATTGAAATCAATATAAAATGAAATACTTAATGCCATTCCTAACAAAGAAACCATATAGGTTGAAAAAAATCACTTACTAATTCTATAACGTTATTGTAGTTATACTTGGCATGAAATGTCAACCACATTAATTAATTTAAGGTTCCTATTTATTTATTTATTTAATATTCATTCCCTCAAAACAAATTTAAACACAAGAGTTATTATGTTCTTGTTATCTTGTCCATTTATTTATATAGAATATACCTAAGGCATCTTTTTATGTAAAAAATGCTATAGTATTCCAATTCACTATATGAAAGTTTGCTTTTGGAATCCGACTGGTATTGCACTTTATTAATCATTATGTTTTCCTTGAATAGTTTTCTTAATCAATTACTACTCTTATATATTGCACCAACTCCTAAAATTTCCTTCACTACTTGTTGGACCTAATGTGGTGCTTCCAAGGACTAGGAGAACATGGAAAGACCAAGATCCACACTTCATGAGGCATTATGGAGGGTTTAGAGTTGTTTTGAGCTCTAGATTATTAAAAGCTCATGATAGGCTATGAGCTTTGAGGGGGCTAACTTGTATTGGGCTTGATGTGAGTCCAAGGATTTTAAGATTAAGTCAAGTTATGGGTGTACATGAGCTTAGGGTTAACTTAATCTCATCGGGTTAGTCATGGAAGTTTTTCTGAGTCAGGAGCAAGCCAGCTTGGCCATGTATTTAAACCCTAGACCCTACGATTTATGTAAGATCTCCCAAAAAAAAGAGTTTCTCTCTCTTTTCTCACCAAGCCACCACACTCTCTCTCACTAAAGGATGTGAGAACCTTAAGATGTCGCCTCCTCTCACTCCTCATGTCTTCTCTCTTTAGGACGAAAGGATGCTTTTCTCTCTCTCCTCTCTACCCATTCTCTCTCAAGGATGCATTTTCTCTCTCTTAAAAGAGGGAATGCATTAATTTAAAGAGATGAATGGCTTTTCTCTCTCTTTACTGACTTTCTCTCTCTAGCACTACTTTCTCTCTCATCCAATTTTTTTCTCTCTAGGTGGGTTGTTCTCTCTCCCATCCACACATATTTTCTCTCTCTTAGTGATTAAGAAGATAAGATCCTTCTCCCTCTCATCACTATCATTGCTTCATTAAAGATGTTTAGAACATCACTCCTAGCATGACTGCTAAAGCTATAATCACTCTGCTCAAGATACTCAAGTGATACCAGATTCTTCTTGAGCTTTGTGATATACTATATTGGTAAGAATTTATACTATCCTATCAAACATCCATATCCTCACTGTGCCAATCTCATCCACCTTTCAAAGGTGATCATCTCCAAGAGTCATACTTCCCTCGTCAACCTTAGTATATATGCTAAACCAAGATCGATTTGGTGTGTAGTGATGTGAATAGGCTGAACCTAGGGTACACAGTTTTGTTCTATGCCTATGGCCCTATGACCATCTGATACCACCAAGAGGTTATCCTCCATCTCCTGATCAGTAACTATACTCAACGATTCAGATTCTCACTTTCCTCCCTTTTGACTCTTCTACTTAGGGCAATCCCTCTTGTAATATCTAACCTTACCACATTTGAAACACTTGGCTTCTCTCTTACCTTCTTGGATTTTGACCATCCCCTTTGCTTGCTCCTGTCTCTATCTCTTCTAGACCTTTCCCCTACAGACAAAACCTCTTATGGAACTCCTTCCTTAGTTATCCTCTCCATTTGCTCATTCGTGCATAGCATTGAGATTATGTCCTCATAACATAAAGTTTCCTTCTTGTAGAGCAACGTTGTGGCCAATAAATCATAAGAAGAAGATAGCAAACACAACAATAGCAAAGATTTATCTTCCTTCTCTATCTTCATCCCAACATTCAGTAGTTCATTACTAATCTGGTCGAACACCTAGATGTGAGCCACCATATCTGAAGGCTGTAGAGGTGCTTCTTCAATATTAGTTTATTGCATATATTCTTCCTCATGCAGAGAGTATGCAACTTCAACCAGAGTCTCTTAGGGGTCATTTCCTTTAGTACTGAATTGAACATTTGGAAAGAGGTAGAAGAGGGAGGTGATCAAGAAGATCGTAGCCATGATCTCAGAGAGGGTGAAGGCATGGGATGAGGCTGGTGTGCCGGTCTCATGGCGCCACCATCTCGAGAGGTGGTAGATCGAGGCAAAAAGGAGGATGGCGAAAACCCTTGTGGCATAGTAGCTGAGGCGAGGAGGGACATCAGCGTCCCAAACTGATGACCATCAAGGCTCTTCAAGGTCTCTTCCACCACCAACGTGGTTTTTCATCAGAAGTTGAATAGGTGGGGTTGTTAAACAAATTGAAAAGTCTTGCTGCACAGGATGCGATGCAGCACCCACGCACAACGCATGATCATGCATTCTAAAGTAAAATAATTTATGAGCTATAATGCATTGGATGCATAAAAACTTTTTCTAAATGCAAACAAATTGTGTAACATCCTAAAAATCTTATAATTTTGGTAATATTAATGGTATTTTCATTTATAATAAAAGTTGGGTGGTTTTAATGACATGTGGGTGTGTTGGTGTTGACCCTATTATTGATTTTGATGAATAACAAAACCACATGAGTATATTCCTTATGTTACTAACAATTTTGATTAAGTGTTTCAAGAATTTAAATGTTTAATTAAAAATCAAAGAAAAATTGAGTTTGACCATATGTCTTATGTCAAGTGTCAAATTTCAGTATTTATAGCCAACTCTAGAAGTATTAGAGACAACTTCAGAGTGTATCGAAATAGTTTGACACTTTCGGCATGAATTAGAGCCAACTCCTATAGAGACTAGAGCCGACTCTAATGGTTATACAGAGACTATTTTTTTGGGGGTTCATTAGAGCCAGCTTCCGATTCTGCTAGAGCCGACTCTAAGATGACAGATTTTATGAGTTAAATCTTTAAAACTTCATATTTATTTTGTTTTAAGTCCAATTTGAGTACTGTTTGAACCGTTGGATTTCAAAAATTGAACTCTTCAAGTTGGCAAGGACTTTTCCTAAAAATATTATATAGAAGTACTGATTTAAATGAATAACAATAATCTAATTTATAAATGGATTAAAAAATACATTTTCAAGGGCAAAATGGGAAAAGACTTCAATGTCAATTGCTAATTGTGCTAAGGATAATTTGAAAAAAAATATATAAGGGCAAAATATCATGGTTATGAGTGAGCCATGTGTTTTTCAAAAAGCATACTTTAAGAGTATGCAAGGCTAGAATGGGAATTTACCAATGCCTTAGCTTCTAAGTTATCCTTCCTTAGCCCTAAGTCATCAGAAAAAGGAAAAGAAAAGGGAAAAATGTGGGTTTCAGCAAGAGAAAAAGAAAGAAAGAAAGAAAAGATAGCAAGAAGAAGAAGAAGAAGAAGAAGAGTAGAAAAAGAAGAAAAAGGAGAAAGAAAGAGGAAGTAAAGGGGAAGCTTGGGGTTTATGCTTGGCTCTAGGTAAGCTATAGCTTCTCTAGATCTTATATGGCTTTAAATTTTCTTAGATTCTTATATTTTGAGGTAATAGTGGAAATAATCTTGAGTAAAAAAAGAATGAAAGAAAATAATAAGATATTAGAGGTTAGATCATGTATGCATGCATGGTTTCGAGGGAAAACCTCATGTGTAGGTAACCCTAATAGGTATCATGTCTGTATGTTGACGTAGGTCAGGAGGGTTATTCCAGAAAGTAGGAACACTAGATTTGAGTACCAGTTAAAAATATATTTTGCTAAGGTGAGTGGGTTTTCCATCTAGCAATGAAAAGTTTATTTGAGCCAGCATAATGATATTAATACCGAGCTGTGGTATGTTATGTTTAGTGGAATATTGTGTATGTTTTAAATCTGGGAAATAAGAACTTAGTATATATATTTTGGTGCATAGGTTTTTGATGCACGAACTTTGAGCATGAGTTTTATTATAGGATTTAAAACATAAGTTTTGAGCATGAGTTAAAATCTGAGTTTATGAGCATGAGTTTTAAAAGCAAAGGAACTAAGCCTGAGCTTTGATGTATGTGTTTCAGATGCATATATGGCATATATGCATGAAAAAATGTTAAAAAGAATATGTTTTGATGCATGAGTCATATAGAGCATTCAGGCAGTTATGAGACTGATCATCTTGTAAACTGTGTTGTAGCATGAGCAATGCATACTACTATTCAGATGGCACTTCCTTGCGATTCGATCGTACAATGAATCCCAGGAACTTGGGTTAGTGTACGATAGATTAGGTCTAGTAGGGCAGGTTGTAAGCAGCCCATAAGGGCAAGAATCATAGCTCAGTGGGCAAAGTAAAAATCTAAGATTTTAGGGTTAACAAAGCACTTTGCCGGGTGAACCATATGGGTAAGGGATGCTATTTATGCGGATATCCTATTGCTAATCATGCACTCGATGAGAGTACACCTATAGGAGGATGACTATAGGGTGGTACCTCAGAGGCATTACACACACAACCCAGTATCATGAGATTTAAAAGCTTATATTATGATTTAAAAAGGGCCAGTGGGCCAAGTATTTATCTCAGGAAAAAAGTTTACATGAGATGCCAATGGGCAGGCAGATCCCAGTGATGATAAGAAATTTAATAAAGAAAGTCCAGGCTATAGGTAAAGAATGCATATCTTTATGTTATAATGCATCATGCATGGATATTTATATTAATGAGTTATTTTTCAATGAAAAGTTATTATAAAGCATTTCAGTAGGAAAGTTATTGTAGAGCATTTTAGTACTGGTATATTATTTGAAGAATAAGCTACATTTTACTTTATCTGATATCATGTTAAAAATATACTTTAATTTATACAAGCTATTTTGTATCAGCATACTATTGAAATGTGATGTTATAGTTCTTTATTTCTCCTTGGTTAGATGGTTATCCAGTCACTAGAACTTAGGTCTTACCCCTTTGTTGTTAATATTCTTCTTTCAGATCAGTGAGTCTATTTGGCAGGATTAAGGTTTGCAAGATTGAGACCCTTTGCTGAAGCTTGCAAGGTTGCAAGAACATAGATGATAACTTTGTAAATTGAGCTAGTATGGGGTGATATTCACATATATGTATATGTATATATGTATAGTGAGAAGTGATGATGTATCAGACTTATTTAGATATGAATATATACAAGACTTATGTTTTGGAGAAAATTATGAGTATGGTGTATGTACTTATGATTTGGATGTAGATTGTGAATGTGATCTTGGAAACTGTCTAAGGATCTCATGAAAAATATTATGTAAGCAAGTTGATGCTTAGTGTTGATTTGAGTGATGTATATATATAATTGGGTTGAAAAGTTTTTAGCAGGATGTGCTTTTGAGTGTCTACCGCTTATGATAATTTGTTGAAGTTTTCTAGCTCTTTATGGAGCGCTACATAAAAACTAGTAGAACTCTATCCGATTACCATAGGTATGTAGGTGTGATGTCGGTGGCCCAGAGAGAAGAGGGAGCTAACAATTTATGGTATCAAAGCCCTAGGTTATTAGGTCCTAGGGGAATAAGTATGAGTATGAATATAGGATGACTGAATGATTATGGTTATAGTTATTGAATGATGAAACTGATGTAATAAATAATGTCTTGTAGGATGATTACTACAAAGGCACCAAGAGAGATAAAGCAATCCTCAGGCAGGGATAGATGCAGAGGTCAAGGTAGACCCAGAAGATCAGTTAGAAGAAGTCAATTTGATATAATGGCTTCTAGTGATTCCATTGAGGTAGTATCTAATAAGACTAGGGTGAGGGCATCCTCAGAGCATATGCTAGAGTCTTCTTCATAGTCTGCTACCCCTGTCTGTGCTAGTGGACCCATCTTGAGCGCAAACTTAGGGGTCCAGTTTGCCAGAGCTTGTGGGTATGATTACTCAGATTGTGGTAGTAGCTGTGGGTGCTAGTTCTAGCCTTTTAGCTAAAAGTTTGGAGGTTGAGAGGAATGTGGAAAGAGCCAAGAAGTTGGGGGCTCTAGATTTATAAGGGAATTCCATCAGCAATACAATTCAGAGATTTATAGAGATAAAAAAGAAAGGAATTCCTTAGTTTGACCCAAATGAGAGTGTCTATGGCAGAATACGAAGCCACTTTTGTGGAGCTATCCCAGTTTGTTGGGGCATTGGTGGCTGATGAGATGGCGAGATGTAGATTATTCCAAGATGGATTAAATCTCCCTATTAAATATGTGTAAGGGATGCTATATTTGTGATGATCTGAGCCACATGAAGATGGATTGCCTCAGGAGAGGGTAGCAGGCTGGTGGTCATTTCCAATGGCTAGCAGTGCCAAGGGTACAACATGGCAGGAGGGGTGACGGTGCTGCCCTAGCTCCAGCCAGTTAGATGAGGACTAATGTGGTTCAGCCAGAAGGGTCAGCAAGTATTCCAAGGACCAAGGCCAGAGTATTCGCTATGACCAGGCAGGAGGCCTAGATTGATCATGATGTAGTTGACAGGTATACTATCCATCGATAATCATGATGCTTATATTTTGATTGATTCTGGATCTATGCATTCATTCATCTCATGTGAGTTTGCTAAGTATCTAGATAGAAATGTGGGTTAGTTGGATAGCCAATTGATGGTATCTATGCCAGTAGGAAGGCCTTTTATAGCAGACCAGGTGTATAGAGACTGTGATATTTTTGTAAAGGGTCAGAAATTAGCAGTAGATTTGATCCCTTTGAGTTTGAAAGAGTTTGATGCCATCTTGGGGATGAATTGGCTGTCTGTGCATAGAGCCAGAGTAGATTGCTTGAAAAAAGAGATAGTGTTACAAACTTCTGATGGTTGGAATGTCAGTTTCTTGGGTGATAGGAGGGGTTGCCCTCAGGAATAATTTCTACCTTGTTAGCTAAAAATGCTAGCAAGAGATGTGAAGCCTATTTAGCTTGTGCGGTGAGCTTAGAGGGCAATGGTTTAGAGCTGGCAGATATCCCTGTGATAAGGAATTTTTTAGATATATTTTCTAAGGAGCTTCCAGGGTTACCTCCTGATAGAAAGATTGATTTTAGTATAGATCTAGTTTCAGATACTAGACCAATAACCAGAACACCTTATAGAATGGCTCCAGCTGAACCGAAAGAATTGAAAAGTCAGTTACAAGAATTATTGGATAAAGGGTTTATTTGATCCAGTATTTTGCCATGGGGTGAACCAATATTATTTGTAAAGAAAAAGGATGGTATCTTGAGGTTATGTATAGACTATAGATAGTTGAACAAGGTGACCTTTAGAAATAATTATCCATTGCTAAGGATTGATGATTTGTTTGATCAGTTGCAAGGGGTAGTAGCATTTGTTTGATCAACTCAAGTAAATGTTTACAGCAATTTAAAATCTTCTCAAATAAGCAGATAAACAATATAAATAAAATGAGAAAAGAAAAGCCTGATTTGGAGCTATTTGATGTTGAGCTTTTCTTCTTTTCTTCTTTTTCTCTTCTCTTCTGAATGATCTTTCAAAGCTTGAACTTAGGCACTTGAAGGAAGCTTGGTGAAGAGAAGGTTGAAGAACTAGGGCCCTTGCTTTTCTTCTTCAAATCGATGGAAATCCTTCAGATTTGATCTTAGAAGAATTTTGGATTTCTCTTCTATCTCTTTTGAACAGTTAGGCTTTGAATCAGAGATTTTCCTCTTTGAAATTTCTGTCTTTTTCTTCTCATGAGTTTTGAACGGTCAAAATCCCCTTTTTATAATCTCTCTTAATCCATGTTTTTAATGCAAAACTAGCCGTTGAGAGTACTTGGATTAGTTCAACATGCAAAGGCAAAGAGCCATTGAAGAGTAGGTGAAGAAATATGGCCGTTGGAGCTGATTTTGACAAATCTGAAAATTGACTTTGATAGGTTGGAGTCGGCTCCAATCTTTCAAAGTGTCGGCTCTAAGTTGGGTTTCCCAAAATAGTAAGAAAAAGTTCGTCATGGAGTTAGCTTTGGAATTATGTGGGGTCGACACATCGCGAGCTGGAGTCGGCTCTAATTTCCTTGGGTGTCTACTTTAATAGTATTCCAAAAAAATATAGTCTCTGTTCTCATGTTAGAGTCGGCTCTAATTTTGCTGGTGTCGACTCTAAACTGTGCCAAAGTGCCAAACAGTTCCGATACGCTCTAGAGTCGGCTCTAATGACTCTTGGTGTTGGCTCTAAACTCTGAACTTTGACAAATACCATTAAAGACTGATTCAAGCTTATTTTTATACAAATTTTGAATATTTAACCTTTCTAAATTCCTAAAACACTTATCAATTTCATTAGTATCATAGGGAATATACTCATGGCTTTTGTTAATCATCAAAATCAATAAATGGGTCAACACAACTGGACCATTTTTCTTGCCAAAAAGTATCACCCAAAATTTTCATAATGACCATATCTGTTTCTAAAAGCAATCTTTGGCACATACTGCCTTCTTTATTCTCAACAAATGAATCCAACTCTGAGATCCATCCTTTAAAGCACTTCTATCCTTTTACAACAGTCCACCAAATTATCCATCCTTGGCAATCTTGCCAATTCCTTAAAAATTTAATCTAGTAACTCACATATCATTTGGATCTTTCAAGCTCTGGATCACTATCCTCTAAATTTACCACATATTCTAGGAATGCCTCAGATCCCTTTTCTTCATTATATCAGCCATCCAAGCTGAAATTTATTACTCAAAGGAAATAACTTTTTTTGCAACTATAATACAAACCTCTCTACCATTACAGGTACAAGCACTATTCTCTCCCTGAATAACTCACCTAATTCCCAGGTATTAAAATCAATCTATCTCCACATAAAATCTTGATTTCTTCAATTTAACTAGAATCAAATCCATGAACAATTCACCAAATCCTGGCCATAATGACACAACCTCTATACATTTAATCTATACATTTAATCTTTAAACTCTACCTTTCAACGCTAAGGTAGCTATATTAAATCTTGCTCCACTGAGCATTTCATTCCATCAAGAACTCTCTGTCTATTCTCAGCAACTAGGCCTCTGCCTAAATAGAATAAAAGATTTCTTAAAATTCTAGAGCCCCTATTTCCTGGCTCTCTCTATAATTCTCTTAGCCTCCATGTTCCTATGCTATATAAGCCCCGCAAGCGCAAAGCCTCATATTATGAATACAACTCATGCATATAAGCTAAGGGTACCATCTACGCTTACCTTATCACATACCAGTTTTGTAAAATTGCTCTACTAGGCTGGTCCTCTCCCACCAACCTCTCTGGGTCAACCCTAACCCTCAACCTTTACCTTTGCCTGAGGATTACCTTCTTTCTTTACTTGTCTATAAATTCATCGATTCTATAAGTCACAATTCATCTGATCAATCTCACTATCCAATACTATACTCAACCGACAAAAACCTGGCAACCTATGTAAATCGGGTAGTGTTCTACTAGCCTTTATGTAGTGCACCATAAAGTATTAATGAACTCTATCTAATTGCCATAAGTCGCCTGCTCAAAAACCTATCTTGAAAAGAACTTTTCATACCAGTTTATTTAATTCATTCATATATTCATAATGTTATATCACAGTATCATTTATCCCTATTCATATATATATATATATATTTCTGGAACATCCTCAGGCAGTTTATAAGATTACATTCACAAGCGGCCCTGAGGCAACCCTAGTTCATAAGTGGCCTTGAGGCAGCCCCCGCTCCTAGGCGGCCCTAATTCATAAGCAACCCTTAGGTGGCCCTCGCTCCTAGTGGCCCTAGATCATAAGGGGCCTTGAGGCAGCCCTAGTTCATAAGTAGCCCTGAAGTGGCCCCAGTTCATAAGCAGCTCTGAGGCGGCTCCTACTCCTAGACGGCCCTATTTCATAAGTGGCCTCAAGGCAGCCCCCGCTCCTAGGTGACCCTAGTTCAATAGCAGCCTCGAAGCGGCTCCCGCTCCTAGGTGGCCCCAGTTCATAAGTGGCCCAGAGGCGATCCTTGCTTCTAGGCAGCCCTAGCTCATAAGCGGCTATGAAGTGGCCCTAGCTCCTAGGCATCCCTTGTTCCTAGGCGGCCTCTTCTCTTATCTTATTTTATCTTATCTTATATTCAATATCAATTTCAACTTCCCAAGCAAGCCTTCACTTCTTACAAGGCTGGGCCCACTAGCTACCTTTTATTCATATATGTCTGATAAGATAAACTCCATTGGTTTTAGCACAAGCCTAAAAAGTCATAATCCATTATGAAGTATTAATGACTCTGTTCATATGAGCCCAAAAGCACAAGACTAAGAAGTCATAGTCCATTATGAAGCATTAATGACTCTGATCAGATGAGCCCAAAAGGTCATCATTTGTCATAAAAGTACCAATCACCCAGTTTAGATAGGATAAATCCCACTAATTTTGATATTTTATTCACAAAGTCGTAGCTCATCTTGAGATTCTAAAGCTTCTTAAGCAAGTTACACAGACCCCAAGTATCAAAAAAAATGGGTAAGAGGGACCCCTGACCAAAGTATGAACACTCAAGCATTTAGGAAATTTTTCATCTTTTTCCTAACTCCCATTAGCTAGAGCTTCTTTACGCTAATGACTGTGATTCTGATCACTAACTTGAGCATCAAAGGGTTTCTATCGGAATATCCAGTCCCTAGGACTTTTGCAGATCTTGAAGTCAAGGTGAATACATGAATGTTTAATCTCATCAACAATATTAGTAGATATATATATATATATATATATATATTGGTTATAGCAGCTGGGACGTTTCTCTACGTGTAGACCTCATGGAAACCTGTCAATAATTTATTCGTCATTCTTCGTAGATATTCATCAGTGCAAGAGTTCTGCTCTATTCAAGTAGATTATCTCTCCTCACTAAATGTGCTGCAAAACCTATGACACATACAGGTGGGTTATTTGATCTTCATTAGTTCCACATCACTGGAGCTTTATCATCCCAGACAACCTACTGAAGAAAGCATAAGCTAGCATTGCTTGTAGCAACAGTCATACACTATATAAAAATAATACAAAATCAAACCAAAGAAGGAATATTTAAAACATGACCGCAAATCCAAACTTATAACCCAGGGTCCAATTAATGGCCCTACGTACCAAGAGCATCCGCAAGTCCATCCTCACTAAACATAAAGGCTATCAAACCCCCACCATCATCAAGTTCCATGTTAATTTAGAGTATTGAGTCTGTTTAACAAGAAGGCTTCTTACCGGCCTCAAATTTTGGTGGCTTCACAGCTTTTCTTTGTCCCTTGCGCCTATTGCCACCCTGCCTTCGAACGTTGGTTGTGCGAGCTGGCACTTCTTCTGATTGCATGGACCCAGCATCCTGATTTCTAGTTCCAATGGTCGGCCTTGTAGAGCTCCGACCTCTTGAAGACTCGACTTGTTCTTTTTCCTTTTTTACGTTCTCACCGCCAGCAGTAGTTGGCATCGCATTGCTGGTCGTGCTGCCGCTTTGGCCTTGAAGGTTAATGTTCGGCCTAAGGATGCTTGGTGCCACTGCCGGTTGGTGGAGGTGGTGCATTGGACACATTGTTGAGGATCCAGCAGGCGACAACTGTACTTGATGCAAAACGGGATTTGCAAATGCTGTTTGGAAAAAGAAAGAGGTGCGAGGTCATGCACATTTGATGGTTATGCATGGTTCTAGTTGATCTGCTAGAACTTGCCATGTTGGCCATACCTGAGGTGCTGTTGAGGCTTGCTGAATTTGATTGTCTGCGATTGTTGCGAGGAACAAGAGATTTTGACGTAGCCTTGCTAAATCTCTGCTTTAGCAAATTATAATAATATATCATTAATAATGGAAAAGATATTCCCTGAATAATGAGGTTCCATTAAGCTCACAACAGTGCTGAAGAATTGTCTAATTAATTACTAGTTTCTTAATTTGTTTTCTTCTAACCTGTCATTTGGTTGGAGGAAAATAGGAGGAAAAACTTTTCTATTCTTATTTTCCATGGAGCTCACACATATTTTCTCTAATTCACCATAATATAAATATTTTAGGAGAAATAGTATTTGCTTTTCAATCCTCTTTTCCTCTCTCTCTTAGAATTTTTTTAAAAAAATTTTTTGAAAAAATATCAAAAAGTGCTAAAAGAAAATATTTCTTTTTAGTTCAATAAAAATAAGAAAAGAATGCTACTCGGGTTAAGAGAGTGTGAGACCAAAACTTTTTGGCCTTGTTTGAAACTAACCAGAGTTCAATTTAGTGGACTAGCCTGGATCTAGCAGCATGCTCTATCGAGTTAACTTTGACATAACTTGCTGCATCTAAGTCTTTGTTTACATGTTTATTCTTTATATATATATATATATATATACACATGCTTATTCTATATTTAAAGAACATGTGAGAGAGAATAGAGTAGTGAGCATGATGGGTTTTATGGTTCTTGCTTTTGACAATCTAAAACTAATTCATTCTTATATTATTTTTATTGAACTAAAAATAAATATTTTAGTTAAGATATCAGCTACAAATATAATTAAAAGTAATATTATATGATATGAAGGTAAACATAATATTTGATTGATTAAAGGATGATCCAGGATCAAATGGCTAAAATAGGGGGATAAGAATCCTATCTTTTTCTTTAATTAGTATATTAAGATGAGAAAAGAATAAATTTATGTATTCTATAAGTAATAAAAAATAAAGCACTTATTGAGAAGAAGGGTCCTAAGGAGCCTTTTCTCAACTCCAATGAAATAGTTAAATAAATCATTAAAACATATCATGGAAGGTTATAAACATAACATTAGATACTAATGACATTATATGCTAAACATGTACTAGAATGATATACAACATATACTTTAGAAATTTTTCTATGTATATGACAATTATCTTTGACTAGCATTAAGATGTATCATGGGAGGAGATGAACATCATATTAGATACTAGAGACATAAAATGCTAAATTGTAATACAAAGATATACAACAAATAATTTACAAAAAATTACATGCACATGACAATTATATCATCAACAGAGATTGAGATATTATATGAATTGATTTTTGTCCAATAAAAGTTGAAACAAACAAATAGTGTTTTGGATATGTGGCTAGTGCCATAATATTTTCTACTTGCAATTAACATTAGTAGACTCTTAATTTCCTAGCTATCATTACAACATTTCTAGATATTGATGGTACATATTATGTTCTAAACATATAATGCAATGATATATAATGAATAGTTTAGAAAAAATTCTATGTATAACACAAGTATCTCTACTAGCATTAAGACATATCATAGGTTACAACATAATATTAGATATCAAAGATGTAATAAGCTAAATTATAATAAAATATTATACAACAAATAATTTATAAAAATTATATGTACACGACAATTATCACTAATAAAGATTTAAGATATTTTATAAATTAAGTTTGGTCTAAAAAAAGTTGAAACAAACAAATGGTATTTTGGACTTGCAGCTAGTGCCATCATATTTTTTACTTGCAATTACCATTAATAGGACTCTAAATTTCTTTGCTATCAGTATAACATCATATTTTTAAGAATTGTATAGTTATTCATCACTAACTCGAAACATACTTTGAAATATTGGTACCAGCTAGCTAATCTAGTAGCTATTAGTGCTACCAATATGTTTATTTGATATATTTTGATATTTTCATAAATGATAACTAATTTAATCATCATAATAGTAATTTTCAAGTATTAATTGACTCATTTTCTAGATAAGAAAAAGTGAAAAACAAATACATGAGAACCATCTTTTTCTTGAAGGTTAGAATATTTAAGCCACACTTAAATGGAAGAATTTTTAAGAACTTTATAGGCCATATTAACCTTTCAACAAAATAAAGCAGCTAAAAGTTATATGTGCATGTGATAGAGCACACATAGTTCAAAGCTAATGCTATTATTGATATTTAACCATGCATTGGCTAGAGATTTGATTTACCTATCATATTCCTCTTTATTGCCCGTCATCATGCTTTCATAAATGGCCATGATTAACCAATTATTCTCATCTAGGTACTGCAATAGGTAAAAACATCCTATATTATGACAACGTATAAGAAAATCAAAGGATATTACATGAAAGAAGAGCACCCATAGATCCATGTATATAAATAAAAGCTTTATTATTGGGATATTAAATGGATTTGTATTTATATACCTTAATTACAAGCTTCAAAAAATATGGCTGCATAAATAATACTATTGGGACTTATATGAACATGTCAGCTTTTGAGATTTCTTGAGTATTATGCATTATCTAGTTGGATGAAAGTTTAATATTCGATTTATACTCAAAAGTTGGTGAAAGATATTTGATTTATTTTGAGCATACGAAAAAACAAGTTGAAGATTTTGAATAAAGATTCATGCCTTGCAAAAAAATTTTACTAATGTTACTTGATGCAAAAACTTTTCTCATGAGATGCAATCAACTAATCAACTTATTCTCTTTTCAATGGACAAATGAAAGCATCATAATGTTAAGATTTCTTAGACATGAAAGTTTCATACACTTTAGAAAGTTTTTTAAGCATCCCAACCAATATTAGAGTGATGCTAGTAAGCCTCCATTACACATAAACCCACACTTGTCACTTATTTGCAATGCTTTTTTACTAGTCAGTGTTATATGAGTAGATTCTATGCAATAATATATTTTGGAAACTAACAAGCATTTTGATGTTGTTACCCTGGAAAATATTAATGAAAAAACATATCTACGTATCATGAAATAAAAAACAGAGGAACTATAACCATAAAAGTAAAACATAAGTTAACAAACTGTGATTAGTTGTATAGTGCCCACTCTTAGAAACAACATTAATGAACTATGTATTTTTTATGATTTAAATATCTAATTCTCAAGGGTTGTTAATGTAATGTCAACTATTTAGCATGTTTTGGGCTAGAAATCAATATAGTAGAATCAATTAGAAAGTACAACCAAAATGTTAAATTTTCTTGAGAAAAATTTATAAATTTTGTGAGTAAGAATTGGCTAGGTTATGTTTCATATATACTAAGAGATTATTTTGGGATACATGCCGAAGGATTTAAGAAGATGAGAGAAAGGTAACATGTATGCATTTTATAAAAAAGAATTTGAGAAAGATTGGCATAACATTATTTAACTCTAATAAAAATCTAGCTAATAAGGATCCCACAAAGTCGACACTAAAATTATCATACAAAGTTTGATAAACCAAGGATAGAATAACAAAAACTATGATAAAATTATGATGATAAAATCGGTAATATGGTTTTATGCTTTCATATATTAATAACAAAGTAAATCTTCTACAAATTAATGAGAATACAATCAAAGAAATGAAAGTTAAAATGACATTAAAAAATCAGCATTTTCTTTGAAAAATTTAAAACTAATATGCCCCCTTACAAGTCTAGCCACAAGTTTAAAATGAAAGCTCCTATTTAAATTCATAAACTAATTAAAAAAAGAGGCCAACAATGTGAACAAGGGCATACATCTATCATTGTTAAATTGCAACAAAGTAAATAAATTCTTTTTATAAAAGACTATGATCAATGAAAGAAAAAAAAAAAGTGACAATAAGAAACATTTTGAATCAAAGAAATCTATGTAAAATATTCAATCAAAACCAATACAAGTGAGGAAACAAATCCCAAAATTAAACTAATAAGAATGGAACTAAAAAATAAAATTTCAAATGATCATAAAAAAATCTGCTCCTTTTTAATTGAAAATCACTAAATTAATATACATTACAACAAGCCAAGGCACAAGTTTAAGATAAAAGCCTCACGTTGTATTCATATAGCAATAAAAAGGGAATAAAATAGAGCAAACAAGGATCACATCTATATTTGTTAAAAAGAAAAAAAAGGAAATAAATCCCTTTTATAAGATGCAAACCTATAATTGAATGAATAAAAAAGAAGTGATAGCAAAAAATCCTTTTGTTCAAAAAAGTTTACCAAAAATTCCTTTGGTTCAAAGAAATACACATAAATATTCATTTAAAAAACAAAAAAAAGTGAAAACAAAATCAAGAATAAAAAAAATGCCAAATCTAAACCCAATTTTTATCTATGTTTTAAACTAATATGGACGATTCTTCAAGTTATCTATTTTTTCATTAAATTTTCCTTCTTGATTACAGATAGAAGTAGAAGAGCACATTTTTTATTTGTTAAAAGGAAAATAGAAAATAAATCCCATTTACAAGGGATAAACTTATAATTGATTGAATTTAAAAAAGAAATGATTGTGAAAATCCTTTGGATCAAAAAATCCATACAAAATATTTTATCAAAGCCAATAAAAGTGAAAAATATGTCAAAACCAATGAGAAAACTGAATCTAAACTTAATTTTCACCTTGATTTTCACATTGATATGGTTGATTTTTGTATATCTTTGGCTATCTATTGTTCCAAATATTTCATTTCTTAATTATAGATAGAATGAGAAAGAATTAAAGATTTAATAAAACTTTAGGGGAAGTTCTTCCTCGAATTTTTTGTCAAAAAAAGAAGAAGAAATGAAGGAATAGAAAGAGAGGGGGATGAGAGAGGAGAAGAGAGAACCTCTTTAATTTAAAAATGAAATGATAATAAAAATCTTTTGGGTCAAAGAAATCCACACAAAATATTTTGTCAAAGACAATAAAAGTGAAAAGTATGTCAAAACCAACAAGAAAACTAAATCTAAACTCAATTTTTACCTCAATTTTCAAATTGACATGGTCGATTTTTGTATATCTTCGGCTATCTATAGTTCCAAAACTTCTATTTCTTGATTATAGATAGAATGAGAAGAAATCAAAGATTTAATAAAACTTTCCAGGAAGCTCTTTCCCTAATTTTCTGTCAAAAGAAAGATAATATATCAAAGAATAGAAAAAGGCAGAGGGAAGAGGAGAGAGAACCTCTTGGATGAGATCAGTTGTAATAAAGATAGGAGAAGCAGACATTTTTGCAGATCGATTTATCTACTTGATGTGATGTTGTGTTCTCTCCGAGTCTCGAGCCCTCTCTTCCTATCGAGTATTCTCTTTTACTTATTCTTCTCCCCTGTTAGCCTTCACATTTAAAAAAGATGTGCAGAAAACAAGGGGAGGGTTGATGGTTAAATGGAAAGTGATTTTGGTTTTTGGTTTCATTTAAGTCACCATACAAAAAAAGTTAAGGTTTTTTCAATATAGCCAATTGAAAAGTATTACAGGGTAAAATCACTAGTCGTAATAAAATCTCTTCTTTCTACTTTTGTGTTTTACACTTACCATTATGGAAAAGTCCTCCTGCACCGCACGTGTGCAAGAGTGCGCACGTGCATCTGCGCATGCAGTGCACGAAAGGACAAAATTATCCTTGGCCATATGTAGTCGCACGAGCGCGCGACCAATCACCGTGTGTAGTCCAGGTCGCTTGCACCATGCGCAGTGTACAAAGACCTTTCCTACCATCATATGATAGTAGAATGCTTTTCTAAAGCCAGCTATCCTCATGTGCTTGTTGGGATGTATTGGCCTCTCCAATTTCAAAATTTTAACATGTAATTGGATGTTTCCTTCTTCCTAACTTTTAAAACATGAAGAGCATAAAAGCTTAACATAATATAGCTTCTAAGAAGGTGTTTTAAGGAATTATTATATATAAATTTTGTATGCTAGATATTACTTTTTATTTGATGCTAGCATGTATGAGCAAACTTTTTAAATTTATTTATTGCTTAATTCAATCAGAGAGAGAAGAAAGCAATTCTTTCTATCTTATCGAAATGTATCTCTCAAAAAGAATAATAGATAATACGAGAACTTTGAAAGTAAGTTCTAATTTTCTTTTATTTCTTTAATTAGAGATGAATCAAATTTCTATATAAGTCTTGTGTTTATGCTAGTGAAATCTAGAATTACAAAATCTATTCGATTCATTTTTTAACTAAAAAGGTTAAATTTTACTTAAAAATCTATGACTAGAACAATTTATCAAGAATTCCTCTTGAAAATAGATATGAAGCTTTATATATTTGTCATTTGTCATGATGTTAGATTCTCCCTAACACCATCTCATATCTTACTTTAAAAAAAATATTTTTTCTCTCTCCATTAGCTGTATCTAACAAATCATTACTATGCCATTTTACCTCATATGTCTCAAAAAATTACCTAATTTCAAATATCTCATGAAGTTTTGATGCATAATTCATTTTTCAATATAATGGACATTCTAATTATATTCTATCCAAAACCTATCCAAAGTGGCCAGACTATGACTAACAAGAAAATAATGCATTGAAATATGGCAACTAAAATTAGATTCACTTGAAAGAGTATGAAGGAAAATGTTTATTAAATTATATGGTAACATTATGTTTGGATGTGGTGTCATTTTATAGGCTATATGGCCTCAGTTTTGTAAGGCATTAATAGCTAGAAGAAATATGGAAATATTCTATAATAGATGTAATTATGGAGTCATTTTGTCATGACTTAAATATGAATAATAGGTATTAGTTCTAGCATTGAAATCAATATAAAATGAAATACTTAATGCCATTCCTAACAAAGAAACATATAGGTTGAAAAAAATATCACTTACTAATTCTATAACGTTATTGTAGTTATACTTGGCATGAAATGTCAACCGCATTAATTAATTTAAGGTTCCTATTTATTTATTTATTATTCATTCCCTCAAAACAAATTTAAACACAAGAGTTATTATGTTCGTGTTATATTGTCCATTTATTTATATAGAATATAACTAAGGCATCTTTTTATGTAAAAAATGCTATAGTACTCCAATTCACTATATGAAAGTTTGCTTTCGGAATCCTACTGGTATGCCACTTTATTAATCATTATGTTTTCCTTGAATAGTTTTCTTAATCAATTACTACTCTTATATATTGCACCAACTCCCAAAATTTCCTTCACTACTTGTTGGACCTAATGTGATGCTTCCAAGGACTAGGAGAACATGGAAAGACCAAGATCCACACTTCATGAGGCATTATGGAGGGTTCTAGAGTTGTTTTGAGCTCTAGATTATTTCAAAGCTCATGATAGGCTATGAGCTTTGAGGGGGCTAACTTGTATTGGACTTGATATGAGTCCAAAGATTTTAAGATTGAGTCAAGTTATGGGTGTACATGAGCTTAGGGTTAACTTAATCTTATCGGGTTAGTCATGAAAGTTTTTCTGAGTCAGGAGCAAGCCAGTTTGGCCATGTATTTAAACCCTAGACCCTACGATTTATGTAAGATCTTCCAAAAAAAAGAGTTTCTCTCTCTTTTCTCACCAAGCCACCACCCTCTCTCTCACTAAAGGATGTGAGAACCTTAGAATGTCGCCTCCTCTCTCTCCTCATGTCTTCTCTCTTTAGGACGAAAGGATGCTTTTCTCTCTCTCCTCTCGACCCATTCTCTCTCTAGGATGCATTTTCTCTCTGTTACAAGAGGGGATGCATTAATTTAAAGAGATGAATAGCTTTTCTCTCTTTGCTAACTTTCTCTCTCTAGCACTACTTGCTCTCTCATCCAATTTTTTCCCTCTAGGTGGGTTGTTCTCTCTCCCATCCACATATTTTCTCTGTCTCAGTGATTAAGGAGATAAGAGATCCTTCTCCCTCTCATCAGTATCATTGCTTCATTTAAAATGTTTAGAACATCACTCCTGGCATGACTGCTGAAGCTATAATCACTCTGTTCAAGATACCCAAGTGATACCAGATTCTTCTTAAGCTCTGTGACATGCTACATTGGTAAGAATTTATACTATCCTATCAAACATCCTTACCCTCACTGTGCCAATCCCAGCCACCTTGCAAAGGTGATCATCTCCAAGAGTCATACTTCCCTCATCAACCTCAGTATATGATGTGCTAAACCAAGATCAATTTGGTGTGTAGTGATGTGAATAGGCTGAATCCAGGGTACATAGTTTTTGCTATGCCTATGCCCTATGACCATCTAATACCACCAAGAGGTTATCCTCCACCTCCTGATCAGCAACTATACTCAATGATTCAGATCCTCACTTTCCTCCCTTTTGACTCTTCTACTTAGGACAATCCCTCTTGTAATATCTAACCCACCACATTTGAAACACTTGGCTTCTCTCTTACCTTCTTGGACTTTGACCATCCTCTTTGCTTGCTCCTGTCTCTATCTCTTCTAGACCTTTACCCCACAGACAAAACCTCTTATGGAACTCCTTCCTTAGTTATCCTCTCCCTTTGCTCATTCGTGCATAGCATTGAGATTATGTCCTCATAATATAAAGTTTCCTTCTCGTAGAGCAACGTCGTGGCCAATAAATCATAAGAAGAAGGTAGCGAACACAACAATAGCAAAGATTTATCTTCATCTCCATCTTCATCCCAACATTCAGCAGTTCATTACTAATCTGGTCGAACACCTGGATGTGAGCCACCATATCTGAAGGCTGTAGAGGTGCTTCTTCAACATTAGTAAATTGCATATATTCTTCCTCATGCAGAGAGTATGCAACTTCAACCAGAGTTCCTTGGGGGTCATTTCCTTCAGTACTGAAATGAACATTTGTAAAGAGGTAGAAGAGGGAGGTGATCAAGAAGGTCATAGCCATGATCTCAGAGAGGGTGAAGGCATGGGAAGAGGCTGGTGTGTCAGTCTCATGGCACCAATCTTGAGAGGTGGTAGATCGAGGCAAAAAGGAGGATGGCGAAAACCCTTGTGGCATAGTATCTGAGGCGAGGAGGGACATCAGCGTCCCAAACCGGTGGCCATCAAGGCTCTTGAAGGTCTCTTCCGCGCCACCTGGTTTTTCATCAGAAGTTAATAGGTGGGGTTGTTAAACAGATTGAAAAAGTCTTGCTGTATAGGATGCGATGCAGCACCCACGCACAACGCATGATCACCATTCTAAAGTAAAATAATTTATGAGCTATAATGCATTCGATGCATAAAACCTTTTTCTAAATTCAAAGGAATTGTGTAACATCCTAAAAATATTATAATTTTGGTAATATTAATGGTATTTTTATTTATAATAAAAGTTGATGGTTTCAATGACATGTGGGTGTGTTCGTGTTGACCCTATTATTGATTTTGATGAATAACAAAAGCACATGAGTATATTCCTTATGTTACTAACAATTTTGATTAAGTGTTTCAAGAATTTAAATGTTTAATTAATCAAAATCAAAGAAAATTGAGTTTGACCATATGTCTTATGTCAAGTGTCAAATTTTAGTATTTATAGCCAACTCTAGAAGTATTAGAGACAACTTCAGAGTGTATCGAAATAGTTTGACACTTTCGGCATAATTAGAGCCAACTCCTATAGAGACTAGAGCCGACTCTAATGGTTATACAGAGACTATTTTTTGGGGCTTCATTAGAGCCAGCTTCCGATTCTGCTAGAGCCGACTCTAAGACGACAGATTTTATGAGTTAAATCTTTAAAACTTCATATTTATTTTGTTTTAAGTCCAATTTGAGTACCGTTTGAACAGTTGGATTTCAAAATTGAACTCTTCAAGTTGGCAAGGACTTTTGCTAAAAATATTACATAAAAATTTCAATTTAAATGGATAACAATAATCTAATTTATAAATGGATTAAAAAATAAATGTTCAAGGGCAAAATGGAAAAAGACTTCGATGTCAATTGCTAATTGTGCTAAGGATAATTTAAAAAAAATTAAGGGCAAAATAGCATGGTTATGAGTGATCCATGTATTTTTCAAAAAGCATACTTTAAGAGTATGCAAGGGTAAAATGGGAATTTACCAATGCCTTAGCTTTTAAGTTATCCTTCCTTAGCACCTATAAGTCATCAGAAAAAGGAAAAGAAAAGGGAAAAATGTGGGTTTCAGCAAGAGAAGAAAGAAAGAAAGAAAGAAAGAAAGAAATAAAAGAGAGGAAGAAAAAGAAGAAGAAGAAGAAGAAGAAGAAGAAGAAGAAGAAAGAAAAGGAGAAAGAAAGAGGAAGGAAAGGGAAGCTTGGGGTTTATTCTTGGCTCTAGGTAAGCTATAGCTTCCCTAGATCTTATATGGCTTTAGATTTTCTTAAATTCTTATATTTTGAGGTAATAGTGGAAATAATCTTGAGTAAAAAAAGGATGAAAGAAAATAATAAGATATTAGAAGTTAGATCATGTATGCATGCATGATTTCGAGGAAAAACCTCATGTGCAGGTAACCCTAATAGGTATCATGTCTGTATATTGACGTAGGTCAAGAGGGTTATTTCAGAAAGTAGGAACACTGGATTTGAGTACCAGTTAAAAATATATTTTCCTAAGGTGAGTGGGTTTTCCATCTAGCAATGAAAAGTTTATTTTGAGCTAGCATAATGATATTAATACCGAGCTGTGGTATGTTATGTTTAGTAGAATATTGTGTATGTTTTAAATCTAAAAAACAAAACCTAGTATATGATATTTTGGTGCATAGGTTTTTGATGCACGAACTTTGAGCATGAGTTTTATTATAGGATTTAAAACATAAGTTTTGAGCATGAGTTAAAGTCTAAGTTTATGAGCATGAGTTTTAAAAGCAAAGGAACTAAGCCTGAGCTTTGATGTATGAGTTTCAGATGCATACATGGCATATATGCATGAAAAAATGTTAAAAAGAATATGTTTTGATGCATGAGTCATATAGAGCATTCAGGTAGCTATGACACTGATCATCCTGCAGACTGTGCTGTAGCATGAGCATTGCATACTACTATTGAGATGGCACCTCCTTGCGATTCAACGTACGATGAATCCCAGGAACATGGGTGAGTGTACGATATATTAGGTCTAGTAGGGTAGGTTGTAAGCAGCCCATAGGGCAAGAATCATAGCTCAGTGGGCAGAGTAAAAATCTAAGATTCCAGGTTAACAAAGCACTTTGCTAGGTGAACCGTATGGGTAAGGGATGCTATTTATGCGAAGATCCTGTTGCTAGTCATGCACCCAATGAGAGTACACCTGAAGGAGGATGACTATAGGGTGGTACCTCAGAGGCATTATCCACACAGCCCAGTATCATGAGATTTAAAAGCTTATATTGTGATTTAAAAAGGGCCAGTGGGCCAAGTATTTATCTCAGGAAAAAAGTTTACATGAGATGCCAATGGGCAGGCAGATCCAGTGAAGATCAAGACATTTAATAAAGAAAGTCCCGGCTATAGGTAAAGAATGCATATCTTCATGTTGTAATGCATCATGCATGGATATTTATATTAATGAGTTATTTTTTAGTGAAAAGTTATTGTAGAGCATTTCAGTAGGGGTATATTATTTGAAGAATAAGCTACATTTTACTTTATCTGATATTATGTTAAAAATATACTTTGATTTATACAAGCTATTTTGTATCGGCATACTGTTGAAATGTGATGTTATAGTTCTCTATTTCTCCTTGGTTAGATGGTTATCTAGTCACTAAGACTTAGGTCTTACCACTCTGTAGTTAATATTCTTCTTCCAGATCAGTGAGTCTATTTGGCAGGATTAAGGTTTGCAAGATTGAGACCCTTTGCTGAAGCTTGCAAGGTTGCAAGAACATTGATGATAACTTTGTATATTGAGCTAGTATGGGGTGATATTCATGTATATGTATATGTATATATGTACAGTGAGAAGTGATGATGTATCAGACTTATTTGGATATGAATATATACAAGACTTATGTTTTGGAGAAAATTATGAGTATGATGTATGTACTTATGATTTGGATGTTGATTGTGAATGTAATCTTGTAAACTACCTGAGGATGTCATGAAAATATTATATGAGCAAGTTGATGCTTAGTGTTGATTTGAGTGATGTATATATAATTGGGTTGAAAAGTTTTTAGCAGGATGTGCTTTGAGTGTCTACCGCTTATGATAATTTGTTGAAGTTTTCTAGCTCTTTATGGAGCGCTATATAATTGGGTTGAAAAGTTTTTAGCAGGATGTGCTTTTGAGTGTCTACCGCTTATGATAATTTATTGAAGTTTTCTAGCTCTTTATGGAGCGCTACATAAAAACTAGTAGAACTCTATCCGATTACCATAGGTATGCAGGTGTGATGTCGGTGGCCCAGAGAGAGAGGGAGCTAACAATTTATGGCATCGGAGCCCTAGGTTATTAGGTCCTAGGGAATAAGTATGAGTATGAATATAGGATGACTGAATGATTATGATTATAGTTATTGAATGATGAAACTGATGTAGTGAATAATGTCTTGTAGGATGATTACTACAAAGGCACCAAGAGAGACAAAGCAATCCTCAGGCAGGGATAGATGCAGAGGTCAGGGTAGACCCAAAGATCAGTTAGAAGAAGTCAATTTGATAGAATGGCTTCTAGTGATTCCATCGAGCCAGTATCTAATAAGGCTAGGATGAGGGCATCTTCAGAGCAGATGCCTGAGTCTTCTTCATAGTCTGCTACCCCTGTCTATGCCAGTGGACCCATCTTGGGCACAGACTTAGAGGCCTAGTTTGCCAGAGCTAGTGGCATGATTACTCAGGTTGTGGTAGCAGCTGTGGGTACTAGTTCTAGCCTTTTAGCTAAAAGTTTGGAGGTTGAGAGGAATGTGGAAAGAGCTAGGAAGTTGGGGGCTCTGGAGTTCCAGGGAACTATTGATCCTCTTCAGGCTAAGGCCTAGTTGCAGAGAGTAGAGAGGGTATTTGATATGATGGGATGCTTCAAGGAGTAGAAACTAAGTATTGCCACCTTCTTGCGGGAGGGTAAAGCCTAGAGCTGATGGAGATCTGTTTCTAGCAGGCAGTCCTATGGAGTGGAATTGTCATGGGGAGATTTCAGAAGGGAATTCCATCAGCAATACAATTCAGAGATTTATAGAGATCAAAAGAGAAAGGAATTCCTTAGTTTGACCCAAAGGATAGTGTCTATAGCAGAATATGAAGCCACTTTTGTGGAGCTATCCTAGTTTGCTGGGGCATTGGTGGCTGATGAGAGGGAGAGATGTAGATTATTTCAAGATGGATTAAATCTCCCTATTAAACCTAAGACCCGCATGAAGGTTTATAATAGTTATTTGGAGTTGGTTCAAGGAGCACTTAGAGCTGAAGAGATTGAAAAAGAATATATGTGTAGGAGGCAGGATAGAATAAAAAGAAGTGCTCCTAGTAATCCTTCTGCTCTTGGAGGGATTCAATTATTCAAGAAACCCCAAAGGACTGGACAATTTCATTCTGATTTTAGAGCCCCTAGTGATGTGAGCAGGGGATCGGTATCTATGTCAGCTTTCGGTCCAGCTCAGAGAAAGCCTTTTGGGGGGGGCGCCTCAAGTTGCCACCAGTAGGGTATCTATGAGGTGGGGGAGCAGGGTCATCCTTCTGATGGAGGAAGAAATATACCTCCATGTAATGCATGTGGGAAGTTACATATGGGAGAGTGTAAGAGGGGCAGTAAGGGATGCTATTTGTGATGATCTGGGCCACATGAAGAGGAATTGCCCTAGGAGAGGGCAGCAGGCTGGTGATCATTTCCAACGGCTAGCAGTGCCAAGGGTACAACCTGGCAGGAGGGGTGACGGTGGTGCCCTAGCTCCAGCCAGTTAGATGAGGACTAATGTGGATCAGCCAGAAGGGTCAGCTAGTATTCCAAGGACCAAGGCCAGAGTATTCGCTATGACCAAGCAGGAGGCCTAGATTGATCATGATGTAGTTGACAGGTATACTATCCATCGATAATCATGATGCTTATTTTGATTGATTCTGGATCTACACATTCATTCATCTCATGTGAGTTTGCTAAGTATCTAGATAGAAATGTGGGTTAGTTGGATAGCCAATTAGTGGTATCTATGCCCGTAGGAAGGCCTTTTATAGTAGACTAGGTGTATAGAGACTGTGATATTTCTATAGATGGTCAGAAATTAGCAGTAGATTTGATCCCTTTGAGTTTGAAAGAGTTTGATGTCATCTTGGGGATGGATTGGCTGTCTGTGCATAGAGCCAGAGTATATTGCTTGAAAAAAGAGATAGTGTTACAAACATCTGATGGTAGGAATGTTAGTTTCTTGGGTGATATGAGGGGGTTGCCCTCAGGAATAATTTTTGCCATGTTAGCTAATAAATGCAAGTAAAGAGATGTGAAGCCTATTTAGCTTTTGTGGTGAGCCTAGAGGGCAATGGTTTAGAGCTGGTAGATATCCCTGTGATAAGGAATTTTTCAGATATATTTTCTAAGGAGCTACCAGGGTTACCTCCTGATAGAAAGATTGATTTCAGTATAGATATAGTTTCAAATACTAGACCAATAACCAGAACACCTTATAGAAGGCTCCAGCTGAATTGAAAGAATTGAAAAGCTAGTTACAAGAATTATTGGATAAAGGGTTTATTTGATCCAGTATTTTTCCTTAGGGTGAACCAATGTTATTTGTAAAGAAAAAGGATGGTACCTTGAGGTTATGTATAGACTATAGATAGTTGAACAAGGTGACCATTAGAAATAATTATCCATTGCCAAGGATTGATTATTTGTTTGATCAGCTACAAGGGGTAGCAGCATTTGTTTGATCAACTCAAGTAAATGTTTACAGCAATTTAAAAGCTCCTCAAATGAGCAGATAAATAATGTAAATAAAATGAGAATAGAAAGCCCTAATTTCGAGCTATTTGATGTTGAGCTTTTCTTCTTTTCTTCTTTTCCTCTTCTCTTCTGAATGATCTTTCAAAGCTTGAACTTAGGCACTTGAAGGAGGCTTGGTGAAGAGATGGTTGAAGAACTAGGGCTCTTACTTTTCTTCCTCAAATCGATGGAAATCCTTTGGATTTGATCTTAGAAGGCTTTTGGATTTCTCTTCTATCTCTTTTGAACAGTTAGGCTTTGAATCAGAGATTTTCCTATTTGAAATTTCTCTCTTTTTCTCTTTTTCTTCTCATGAGTTTTGAATAGTCCGAATCCCCTTTTTATAATCTCTCTTAATCTATGTTTTTGATGCAAAACTAGCTATTGAGAGTACTTGGATTAGTTCAACATGCAAAGGTTAAGAGTTGTTAAAGAGTAGGTGAAGAAATATGACCGTTGGAGCTAATTCTGACAAATCTGAAAATCAACTCTGACAGGTTGAAGTTGGCTCCAATCTTTCAAGGTGTCGGCTCTAAGTCGGATTTCCAAAAATAGTAAGAAAAAGTTTATCGTGGAGTCGGCTCTGGAATTCTATTGGGTCGACACATCGCGAGCTGGAGCCAGCTCTAATTTCCTTGGGTGTCGACTCTAATAGTATTCCGAAAAATGTAGTCTGTTCTCAGGTTAGAGTCGGCTCTAATTTTGCTGGTGTCGACTCTAAATTCTGAAGCAGAAAAATAGTTCACTGTATCTCAGGTTAGAGTCGGCTCTAATTTTCTGGTTGTCGACTCTAAACCATGCCGAAAGTGCCAAACAGTTCCGATACGCTCTGGAGTCGGCTCTAATGACTCTGGTGTCGGCTCTAAACTCTGAACTTTGACACTTATCATTAAAGACTTATTTAAGCCCATTTTTATACAAATTTTGAATATTTCACCTTTCTAAATTCCTGAAACACTTATCAATTTCATTGGTATCATAGGGAATATACTCATGGCTTTTATTAATCATCAAAATCAATAATTGGGTCAATACAACTGGACCATTTTTCTTGCCAAAAAGTATCACCCAAAATTTTCATAATGACCATATCTGTTTCTAAAAGCAATCTTTGACACATCCTGCCTTCTTTATTCTCAATAGATAAATCCAACTCTAAGATCCATCATTTAAAACACTTCTAACCTTTTACAGCAGTCCACCAAATTATCCATCCTTGGCAATCTTGCCAATTCCTTAAAAATTTAGTCTAGTAACTCACATATCTTTTGGATCTTTCAAGCTCTCGATCACTATCCTCTAAATTTACCACATATTCTAGGAATGCCACATATCCCTTTTTCTTCATCCTATCAGCCATCCAAGCTAAAATTATTACTCAAAGGAAATAACCTTTTTTGCAACTATAATACAAACCTCTCTACCATTACAGGTACAAGCACTATTTCTCTCCCTGAATAACTCACCAAATTCCCAGGTATTAAAGTCAATCTATCTCCACATAAAATCTTGATTTCTTCAATTTAACTAGAATCATATCCATGAACATTTCACCAAATCCCTGGCCATAACGGCACCGCCTCTATGCATTTAATCTCAACTAAACCAATTTCCATTATCTTTAAACTCTACCTTTCAACGCTAAGGTAGCTATAAATATCTTGCTCCACTGAGCATTCATTCCATCAAGAACTCTCTGTCTATTCTCAGCAACTAGGCCTCTGCCTAAATAGAATCAATGATTTCTTAAAATTCTAGAGCCCCTATTTCCTGGCTCTCTCTATAATTCTCTTAGCTTGCATGTTCCTATGCTATATAAGCCCCACTAGCGCAAAGCCTCAAACTATGAATACAAATCATGCATATAAGCTAAGGGTACCATCTACGCTTACCTTGTCACATACCAGTTTTGTAGAATTGCTCTACTAGGCTGGTCCTCTCCCACCAACCTCTCTGGGTCAACCCTAACCATCAACCTTTACCTCTGCCTAAGGATTACCTTCTTTCTTTACTTGTCTATAATTCATCGATTCTATAAGTCACAATTCATCTGATCAATCTCACTATCCAATACCATACTCAACTGATAAAAACCTAGCAACCTATGTAAATCGGGTAGTGTTCTACTAGCCTTTATGTTGTGCACCATAAAGTATTAGTGAACTCTATCTAATTGCCATAAGTCCCCTTCTCAAAATCTATCATGAAAAAACTTTTCATACCAGTATATATAATTCATTCATATATTCATAATGTCATATCACAGTCATTTATCCCTACTCATATATAATTTTTTTTTCTAGAACATCCTCAGGCAGTTTATATGATCACATTCACAAGCGGCCCTGAGGCGGTCCTAGTTCATAAGCGGCCCTGAGGCAGCCCCCGCTCTAGGCAGCCCTAGTTCATAAGCGACCCTGAGGCAGCCCTCGCTCCTAGGTGGCCCCAGATCATAAGGGGCCCTGAGGTGGCCCCAGTTCATATGTCGCCTTGAAGTGGCCCCAATTCATAAGCGGCTCTGAGGCGGCCCCTGCTCCTAAGCGGCCCCAGTTCATAAGCGGCCTCAAGGCGGCCCCCGCTCCTAGTTGCACCAGTTCAAAAGCATACCCGAAGTGGCTCCCACTCCTAGGTAGCCCAGTTCATAAGTGGCCCTGAGGCGGTCCCTGCTTCTAGGCGGCCCTAGCTCATAAGCGGCTATGAGGCAGCCCTAGCTCCTAGGCAGCCCTTGTTCCTAGGCGGCCTCTTCTCTTATCTTATTTTATCTTATCTTACATTCAAGATCAATTTCAACTTCCCAAGCAAGCCTTCATTCTTACAAGGCTGGGCCCACTAGCCACCTTTTATTCATATATATCTGATAAGACAAACTCCATTGGTTTTGGCACAAGCCAAAAAAGTCATAATCAATATGAAGTATTAATGACTCTGATCATATGAGCCCAAAAGCATAAGACTAAGAAGTCATTGTCCATTATGAAGCATTAATGACTCTGTTCATATGAGCCCGAAAGATCGTCATCTGCCATAAAAGTACCAATCATCCAGTTCAGATAGGATAAATCCCACTAATTTTGATATTCCATTCACAAAGTCATAGATCATCATGAGATTCTAAAGCTTCTGAAGCAAGTTACACAGACCCCAAGTATCAAAAAAATGGGTAAGAGGGACCCTGACCAAAGTATGAACACTCGAGCACTTAGGAAATTTCTCATCTTCTTCCTAAACTCCATTAGCTAGAGCTTTCTCATGCTAATGACTGTGATTCTGATCACTAACTTGAGCATCGGAGGGTTTCCATCGGAATATCTAGTCCATAGGAATTTTTGCAGATCTTGGAGTCGAGGTGAATCATTTCATCAAATTCATGGCACGCCCAGTATTGATGCTTAAGGATGTCAGCTTAAGGTGATCAGGCATTATCAGATAACATAGAAGAGGAGTGTACCAAGCTATGATGGCAATGATGGAAGGGTAGTGGCACGAAAGCGTGGTCTTGGTGCTGATCCAAAAAGGTACCGCTCGAGGTGTTGAGTCAGAGTGTGGACTAATTGGACGTGATACTTGAAAGAGTTGGGCTCGCAACGAAGGATAGGGAATTGGTCCCATAGTGTGCCATGCAGTGAAAGAATAAATATATATATATATATGCATGATCAAACATGTGCATGGGAAAGGCCTAATTAAGGATGAGTACACGAAGTTTAATCTCATCAATAATATATTATTAGATATATTTTTTTTTGGGTTGCAGCAGCTGGGACGTTTCTCTACGTGTAGACCTCATGGAAACCTATCAATAATTTATTCATCATTCTTCGTAGATATTCATCAGTGGAAGAGTTCTGCTCAATTCAGGCAGATTGATCTCTCCTCACTAAATGTGCTGCAAAACCTATGACATGTATAGGTGGGTTATTTTCTTCATCAGTTCCACATCACTGGAGCTTTATCCACTACAAGAAAATGTCAAAATAGTGACAAAAATTAGTGATGGAAATTTTCGTCACTAAATTGTGACGGTTTAGTAACAAAATAGTGACAAAAAATTAAAATCAGTGACGGATTAATTTTTTCGTCACTAAACTGTCACTAAATTAGTGACGGACTATCACATCCGTCACTAATTTAGTGATGGATTGCCCTTTCGTCACTAATCCATAACAAATTAGTGACGGAAGAGTAATCCGTCACTAACTTGGTGATGGATTACTTTTTCGTCACTAATCCGTCACAAATTAGTGATGGAAAACAATCGTCACTAATTAGTGACGAATTATTTTTCATCACTAATCCATCAAAATTAGTGATGGATGGGAAATCCATCACTAATTTAGTGATGGATTGCCCTTTCGTCACTAATCCATAACAAATTAGTGACGAAAGAGCAATCCGTCACTAAATTAGTGATGGATTAGTGACGGATATTTCTTCCGTCACTAATCCATCACTAATTTAGTGACGGATTGGGCAATCCGTCACTAATTTTGTGACGGATGAGGCAATCCGTCACTAACTTAATGATGGATTATTTTTTTGTCACTAATTCGTCACAAATTAGTGATTAGTGACGAATTATTTTCCATCACTAATCCATCAAAATTAGTGATGGATGAGAAATCCATCACTAAATTAGTGACGGATTGCCCTTTCATCACTAATTCATCACTAATTAGTGATGGAAGAGCAATCCATCACTAAATTAGTGATGGATTGCCCCATCCATCACTAATTTAGTGACGGATTGGCCTTCCGTCACTAATCCGTCACTAATTTAGTGACGGATTGCCCTATCCATCACTAATTTAGTGATGGAAGAGCAATCCGTCACTAATTTAGTGACGGATTTCTTCATCCATCACTAATTTAGTGACATATTGCCCTTCCGTCACTAATCCATCACAAAATTAGTGACGAAAGAGCAATCCGTCACTATATTATAACGAATTAGTGACGGATTACCCTTTCGTCATCAAATTTATACTTTTAATATTTTTTTTATTTGAATGAAAAGAAAGAAAGTAAAATAAAAAAATTAATAATTTATAATAATAATAATATTTTTATTATAAATAATTGCATGTCTAATATTTTTTTAAAAGAATTAATATTAAAATAAAAAATAATAAAATATTTTTAAATTTTATTATTTTTATATATTATGTATTATATAATTAAAAAATGTTATAATTTAATTTAAATATTATAATAAGCAATATGAAATAATAGTAAAATATCATAATACTAGCAAAATAGGTTCATATCTTATTAAAAATTTTATTTATTTAAATATAATATATCAAATATGGTGACCTTATATCACCTTAAGATAAGAATTCTTATTTAGATTATTAAATGCCCTCCTAATATCTTTATCGCTGCTCTTGGCTATACCTCTTTTGCACTAGACGAACCCAATCTCTCTCAGGTTCACTCTACCACGCCTCTCATTAATCCCTGGCGAGCGTTCCTCCGTCGGCAGGCAGATGCGGTTTATCTCTGATCCCGCCCCCCCCAAGCTAGGTTAACCTCTGATCCCTCCCCCCCCCCCTCCCCCCGTCGGCAGGCTCCTTCTCTAATCCCCCCCCAGATTCTTCTCTAATCCCCAAAGCTAGGACGAGGGGAAGACTCCGACGAGGACTCGGCATCGACGGGGGTGGTGTCACTGCCGGGGACGCCGTTGACGGGGATTACGCGAGCGAGACGGAGGCGCTGGGCCGGAGTGGTGGGGGCGGGGGGGACGGGGGGAGGAGGCGGCGGAGGACGAGAGAGCGGTGGCTGGAGCGGGCGTGGGAGATGAAGAAGCGGTCGGCGGCGGAGGGGATGGACACCAGCGAGTGTAGGGTTTTGGTATGGGCGACAGGCGGGGTGGGGACGTTGTCTATGGATATGGAGGAGGTGAAGGCGTGCCGGGATCTGGGGCTGGAGCTGCCCTGCGATTGGACGGTCGAGATCCCCTGAGCCTTCTCCGGATCGACGGTGGATACCAGCAGCGGCGGCAATTCCCCCATCGCCAACTGGAGGATCTCCAGCCCAGCTCGACGGTTGTGATTACCCCCTATAAATGCTCCTAACCGATAGCTCTAGGGATCGCCCGCACGTCAACAGAACCACACGATTTCCTTCTCGGATTTCGCTTCCCCAAAGGAGGCGACTCTTTTCTCCCTTCCGCCTCGTCCTCCAAGAACCCCGTTCTCTTCGATCGCCCTCCGCTCCGCCTTCTTCCGTCTCCGGTTTTCTCCCTCGTAGGTTTCTATTCCCCCCCCCCCCCTCTGCGTTTTTCTGGTGGCTCAATCGCGTTTGTTCGGGAAATAGGGTTTATTATTCGAGGAGAAATTCTTGCTTGTTGTGCTTAATTTTCGGTAATCTAGGGTTTTGAATCCTGATTTCTTGGTTTCATTGTCTCGAAGTACTTCGAATTTGTTTTGATTTTATTTGTGTCTAATATTTGTATTTTTCTTCGTTTTCCTTCGATTTATTGGTAAGCTTTTGGTTGAAGGACATGATTGTGCCCTTCTTTTCTTTAGACTTTGATCGAGCCAAGGGTCCGCCGATATCTGAATCCATGATAAAATCTTTATATTTGTGGGATTTTTGTATGCTTATGAGAATATTTGGTTGGTAGTTTGATCAAAGAGGTGCGAATTTTCGGCAGAGTCTTCTACGTTGGAAGAAGGATATATTTGGAAGCTTTTCCGTTCTGAAATGCGATTTGGATCTGCTCATTCTTCGAGATGAAATCGGAAGTTTTGGAATAGTTGACGAAGGTCTTGGCAATTTTAATCAAGAATTGTTGGTGTTCTGTCAATTGCTTACTTGTTGATTTCTGCTGGAAGATTTTCTTGAATTTGTTGGTGCTCTTTGAGAATTGCTGGTCCGATTAGGGCTGGCTTCAGTAAATCAACCTGGTACTTATTTATTTAATATAAATAAGTACAATTGCATAAAGTTTGGTAAATTATTTCAGTTGCACATTTCTGAATCTGTTGTAATCAGAAGCTGGCCAGAGTTTTATGAATCCAATGAATTCAAAATTTATCAGCATATTCTACATCTGTAGTTCATAGCAGGATACAAAATGGCAGATTATATAGTTCACTCGACATATCTTTATATTTGTCACTGCTATCATCTAGGTGCACAGCCATCTGTACGCTTCATATCTGACTTCCTTTCAGCAGTTAAGTCTATGTTTATGGCAATAGGCCATCTGTAATTTAACTATTTTTTTCATTTACTAGTTCAATTTTTCATGTATATAGGGTGGCTAGACATCCAATTACAGAAATCTGAAAGAAATTTAAATATTTTCAGTAAAGAGTTGAACCAAGTTTTAAGTTAGTTGTTGAACTATGCTACAGAGATTATTAGAAGTTAGAGAGTACACTAGTGAGCACTAGAAGATACAACTCCAGCATCAACATTTGGACTGATTCAAAAGAAAATCAGGGTGGCAAAATTTCTAGAAGCAGATGGACATAATATATAAACAGAGACATATTTAGTACTCAAAATTGCTTATTTTCATGTTTGTGAATAACTATAACCATCAACCCTTGTCCCAACTATTTAGGGTCAGTTGGATGAATCCTAAAAAAGCAGTCATTCCTATTTTCATCATTTTGGTATGGGTGTATGCCTGGGTGGGTGTGGTTGTGTTTTTTAGCATGCTTATATAATTTCTAAAATTTTGTGTTTTTTCAGATTATTATAGAAACTAACTAGTAGAATATACTTTAATCAAATGGAACTAGCAGTTACTTGATGATACATCAGGTAAAATATTTGGGTAGGCTAGTTTCTCATTGAAGGAGAACACGAAACTCACATTTTTTTTCTTATGGAATTTGCATATATGTGTTATAAGATATATATTTCTTGCACTAAGCTTGTTTCATTAAAATATGCAAGGAATTAGTAACTTACAAGGAGCCTGTCAGGACTGCAAGTATCACATTAATGACATCAGCACCTGTGTAACCTTTCTCCAGTATCAGTTTTGACCCATACCATATGCCCAAAGAATACCCAAAGAACAAGAAGAGCATGACGGTTCCAAGACCTAATCCAGCAGCCAGACCTTCTTGAACACCTGAACTGTAAGCTCTTTTTAGAGACTCGCTGCATTTGTTCACTGCACACTTTTCCCCAGTAAAAGAAGCAACCTAAGAAAAGACTTCAGTTAGATCTCCACAACAAAATAGGTTTAAAGTTTAAGAAATAAAACGGTCCACCACTTCCTCCTGTCTAGAATACTTGCAGAACTTACTATTCTAATTGACCCAATGGTCTGTTCCACAACAATTGCTGCTCTCCATAAGCTGCCTGTCCACCCGACGCCATCTTGGATACAACGGTGGACATGACTGCTCCAGCAACCACAAGTGGAAGAATTGTGGCAAGCATGACAAGGGTGAGAAGCCACCCTTGAACAAAGGCAACCACAAAACCTCCAATGAATGTGGCTATTAACTGAATGAACTTACCAACCTGAAAAAATGCGATAGATATTTTAACATGAGATCCATTAGGACATATTGCTTCTAAAAAGAGATCCATTAGGAAACCAAAAATCTTTCAATTGTCCAGAAGTCCTCCAGGATTGGAAGTTAAGGAAACCTTTAGAAGAACTGACTTTCCGAAATAAGCCTTGTCATGAAATGCATAAATTTACAAGTCAAAAGGCCAAGAAAAATGAACAAAATGGTGCCGGTACCTTTTCCATATATATATATATTTTTGGTCTTGGCAGTGATCATGGGTCATGGTTCATGTAATCGTCCAAGAAGAGAGAAGAATAAGCATGCAGAATAAGGATATTATGGTTGATCTCTACACCAGCAACCTCCATAAGTGGCTCTTTTGCCCACCTTCAGTTGCGTTCTTGTACTCCAGGAAGTGCTCGGCTCCATCTCACTTGCACCACCCAATGGTCTCGCATGAGTATGGGAATGGACTTCCGATGTAGAGCGGGTGGATTGGTACACAGGATTACAATGCCCAGCTCGTGGTTCCATCAGTGATGGATTTCCTTGATAGGTTTGAAAGGGGGATTGAAGGGATTTGTAAACAGAATCACGATAATGTCTTGGAAATGGGGAAGATGCTGGCTGAGTCATGGCGCACTTGTCTTGGCTCTCCACCGAAAATGTGCGAGAGCATGATCATGGTTGGTCTGCCAAGATGTTTGGGGATTTCGAGTGAGAAGGATGCTTTGAATTTAGGAGTCTAGCTCTTGAGAGATCAATTCCATGTTGAGGTTCCTGTATATTATCGATCTCCAAAGGATGGTGAGAATGGTGCTACGGATGAGGGCAGTCCTGTGACTGGGTATGTGAGAATTTCTCATCAGGTGTATAATGTGGAGGATGACTACATTAGACTCAGGGATGCGATCAACAAACTTGTTCAGGATGGATTCAACTGCACAATGCTGCCAACTAGTAGGAAGGTCCGACATTTTACATTAACCAAACTGATAAATTAGCTTATATTTCATTTTGATATGGATATACTATGTGATGTTTTATATGACATTCTGATATGATATACCTAGTAGTTGAGTTCCAAAGATTTCCTAACTAATAGTTCGACTATAATGCATTTTTATGGGCACACATTGCTTGCATGTGAAACTTAAAGTTTGTGCTTGTAAACTGGAGAATATTGTCGATTTAACACATTGCAATGGTTTAGCCAAAGCAGTCATGGAAATATTCAAAGGTGTTTTTAGACCACCAAAAATTAATCTTATTCTGAGTAGATTTAGATCTTGAGAGAAATATGCTAAGTAAGAATTTGGTACTCTCTTTACTGCAATTAAATTCTCATAGTTCCTTGATGTGATAGTACATCTCATTGTTGCCTTTTAGGGGATTGGTGAAATGTGTTTCATGAATTATGTAATGAAAGAGGTTTATATATTTCTTCCAATTTGGAATAGCTGTACCCTTAATATCATTGCAGTTGATCTTTTTGATATTAGGGAAAAACTTTCCTTAATGATTGAAACCAAAAAAATTTTGACTAATGGGGAGTGGAATATTAATGGTTGACCAATACTACATAAGCCAACCCTGTTACTAAAAATATATCTCAATTTTTTGGCATGTCATGTGATGCTAGGAGATTGGTGTCTTAGACCACAAACACCTTATGAATCCCAGCAATCTCCTCATGCCATGTGGCATGCTAGCAGTGAGAGGATGATTTTTGGTACCAGAATTGGCTTCATGACTTTACCTGTAAAGGTTTTCTTGTAGTTCATTGTCTTTTCTTTCATGTTACCATTCTTGTCGATTTTGCTTGGAGTCTCCAAATTTGGGGATTTTTGATGTGTTAGAAATTTGGACGCTTGGGACACTTAATGACATCATCGACACTTCATGACATCAAATTGAGATGATGCTATCACCATACGTTTGCATTTGACACTTCTATTTGAAAATTTTTCATTTGAACATAATAATTACCAACCATTTTATCAAATTCTATCAACATAAGAAGCATAAATCCAATTAATTGTGTATTATATGCTTACAGCAATATATTTACACATGTTACAAGATACATGTGTGTCTCTGTATTCAATTTTTGGATGATTCTGATTCTTTTGGACACTTGGTCTGGTTAATGTGAAGTAATGGTAGAAATGCCTTAACCAGCTAGTTTAAATCTTTTAAAGTTGCAATGATATCCACTAGAGGTGTCTCTCATGGTCAAACGAGAAGACCCAGTGCCTTCTTTTTCTATGCTTATTATGGGGAAGCTTTAGTGTTTAAAGAGTAATTTGCACCAGCATTGGAGGAAGAAACACAATTCTGAGTTTATGAGCCAAATTATGGCATTAATTCTTGGATGAGTAATGTTGATTAAATGCTTGATATTTAGTTGGAAGGGAATACTAGATAGTGCAGGTAGTGCCTTGGTGATATGTGTAGATAAGATTTTGCTTGTACGCTTTCCTGCACCAAGTTTACTTGGGTATACTGTGCCAAATTCCCAGATTTGATTTGAGATTTTCATTGATTGCTAGGTTGTGGGATAGTAGGATGGTTGGGACCACCATAACTTTCATCAGCAAGCACAAAAGAGTTGGATTATTGAACCCCTGGTGGCATGGTGGGAGGTAGAGAGAAACTGCATGACATTTGAGAGTTCCCTGCTTGATTCAACTGACTTTGGGACTATTAGATTTTATTCTTATTTTAGTCTGGTGAAATTTGCTTTTTGTACACTCAATATGTATCAGCTATATGTGACACTATAAATCATAACAATTAATTTGGCAGTATAACTATGTAATGAAAGTGTTTTAGTGATCAATTGTGGAATATAGATTGTTAGAGGATTGCATACAATTAGTAGACTGTCAATGCCAAAGTCGTTTATAACAGTGAGAAAGAATGGTGCTGCAATTTGCCCAAAGTCGTTTATACCAGTGAGAAAGAATGGTGCTGCAATTTGCCCACACAATGCCTGGAGGGTATTAAAGAAAAATTTATATGTGAAAATGAATGGACTAACATCATGAATAAGAAACTAGCTGAAAGAGGAATTTTGGAGCAATTTGATGCTATACTGGAAGCCATATCAAATGAAACTATGAAATTAAATTTTCTTCTACTTCTCATTTTCCTTGCGAGTCTTCTACTGATGTAGCTATCTTGCTAATAATATTTGTCTGTGACTGAATTTTATCAGCTCAAATGACAAAATAAGCAAAGCGTACATTCTGAATTTCTTGTTCTGCAAAATTTGTAATTCTCTCGGGCCAATATTTATTTTATTCAAATAAAATTTCTGTTGTAGGATATTTATATATTCTCAAGTAAGACTGCTGATGCTTTTGTAAGACTTGAAACCTATTTTGCTGACTACAACTGAAAATGCCTGCAGTATTCATCCATTAATAACACATGCCTGCAGTATTCATCCATTATTAAATCAACATGGTACAACTCCACTGTTTGGCACTCTATAGGTACACAGCAAATAAATAAACGTTGTTTGACTATATGATTGTACCAAGTGATGTATTAATAAAATTTTAATACAGTATTGATACGCCTAGTATGCTAGTAATGGGATGTACTGAATGTCGATATGCCCCTTTCGGGTATGGATACTGGTACAATACTAGTATAGTATAGAATGCCTATCATATTGGTATAATAAAGTATGGCATGGCTGATATAATAATGTTTGATACTCTGTTCCTGTTTCAGTTATATGTCTAGTTTTTTAACGGTTAGAACTTCATCATTCTCTTTTATGATTCTTTATTTGATTTTCCAGGCTGCAAACTATTTAAACATCAAAGGCCTGCTGGATCTGACCTGTCAAACCGTGGCTGATATGATCAAGGGGAAGACCCCGGAAGAGATCCGCAAAACCTTTAACATTAAAAATGACTTCACTCCTGAAGAAGAGGAAGAGGTCCGGAGAGAGAACCAGTGGGCCTTTGAGTGAATGAATGGACAATTGGACCTGATATTTATCTGATTAGTGGCAAGCTTTTGGTTGATGATATATTTTAGGTTGATGATTTGGACTTTGCTGGATGTTGTTGTTAGTTTATTGTAAGCTGTGCAATGTATATAGGATTGGTTGCTAGTTCTGGACTCTGGGCACTTTGGGTACTTGTGGACCTCATTTTGATGCTATATATATGACGTCTTCTTGAAGCATTGTACTAAGATGATTATTTTGCATTTGCCTGATTTTGATTATGATATAAATCTGGTGCATCTACTGGCATTTCAATGTTTTCAGTCATGAATGCATGCTTGGTTTAATGTTCATTGAAACCAAAATGTGGTTATACTGGATGAATTAAGAGAGATCATAGGTTTTCATATAATTTTCAGGTTTGAATTGATCTATGATTGCTGTTTTAAAATTATATTATTACTGGAATAACCGGTTGAAATGTATAGATAGGAATTATCATCTCATTGATAGGTTGTTTCCCTTGGTATCAAGGGCTAGAAGATTTGAAGCACGTCAAATCAAACGAACCGGCAAGCCTAAGAAGCAACTCGGCTTTGACTCAACAACAATCAGCTTTTTTTGAAGGAAGAACCGTTCAATGCTTTGTAGCTGTTTTGATAATTAGGTAGATGTGTCATGCTTAATGAAAAAGGGTTATTGATCTGTATATTTATCTTATTTTATGAAATAAATTTTTTATTTTTAAATTTAAATTTTTATCTATAAATTTTATTAGAATGCATTAAATATATTGTAATTTAAAAATAATTTTAAATTTATAAGAATGAAAGATGAAATTTTATTAGGTTAATGATGGATTAGTGATGGATTTTTGATAGAAATAATAGTGACGGATTAGTGACGAAAATATTAGTGATCGATTAGTGATGGAACAATAACGAATGACTGATGGATTCTTTCATCACTAATCCGTCATGGCATAGTGATGGAGCTATTAGTGATGGACTAGTGACAAAAGTTTTAGTGACTAAATTTTTGTCAACAATCTGTCATTAAATTGTGATGAAAATTTTTGTGACGGAATAATGCATGACGGATAGTTCGTCACTAATCCGTCACAATTTAGTGATGGAAAATATATTTCGTCATAAATTTTTGATGAAATATTTCGTCACAAATCCATCACAATTTAGTGATGGAAAATATGTTCCGTCACAAATTTTTGACGGAATATTTCGTCACAAATTCATCGCTATTATTTTGTGACGGACCTATTTCCGTCACTAAATTTAGTGACGGCAAAATAGTGACGATAAGATTTTCATCACTAATCCATCACTAAACCCAGTTTGTGACGGAATAGTGATGAAAATTTTTGTCACTATTATGCTCTTTTCTTGTAGTGGTTGATCCCAAAGTGTCACTGTCTGGTATGGGATGAGCGGTGAGGCCACCTTTTTATCTGATATGGGCGACTGCAGGCAGTCACAGCTGATTGATGGGCCAGGCCTTGTTAGGTGCGGTGCCATAGACGGTTGGTAGGCTAAGTCTTGTCAGGCATGGCGTCATTATCGGTAGGTAGGCCACGTGGTGGCCACAGATGGTAGGTAGGTCATGTGGTGGCCATAGGCGGCCACATGGTGGCTGCAGGCAGTAGGTGGGTCACGTGGTGACTGTTGACTCCGGAGTTGGTGCTAAGGCTGACACTGGTGTCAGTACTGAGGCCAACGTTGGGGTCGGCACTGAGGCAGACGCTGGTATCGGTGTTGAGGCGGACGCTGGGGTCAGCGCCAAGGTTGACACTGGTGTCGGTGCTATCTCTAGAGGTGATACGTTGGCCCCCGACAAATGGCTATTGTTGTTTGTTTTCAGCTCCATCAGCCAATTTTATCTGTTAATCCTAACGTGGTCTGATCAGTCACATCATATGGCCCTCCACTCCTAAGTTTGCATGAACACATTTTTTGCCAAGTGAAAGGAGCATGAAATTATTGTTGTGGTTGATCCTTACGTGCCATTGATTGCAGAGATGGGCAATTGCCTTCGGGGAAAGATAACTCTTTAATGTTTGTGGAGGTATGGGGCATCATAACGCCACTGCTCTACCATTTGTTGCCGTCGAATAGAGGAGATCTCCCTTAGAATTGAGGAGATTTCTCTCAGAATAGATAAAAATCATTATTGAGTTGGCATCATCGATGTCTCCTCATTAGCCACAAATGATCACGTTTTTTTGTGTACTGCTGGAGGGCATCACCTTAGTTGAAGGGGATCGTGCGGCTGTTGGGATGCTGCCTTCAATTAGTGAGTGTCCATGTGATCGGTGAATCGGGCGGTATGATTCGAATGTCAGGCATAAAGGGTATTCTGTCTTTCTCCACTGAGCTCTTCATGCATTCAAAGATTCTTCGTCCTCCCTGAAACCTGAGTCCTCGGGGCCTCCTTCCTCTAATCCTTGTGTCCTCTGTCTTATCCTTTGCTTTAGGTTAGTTTTCCTTGACCTTTCTTCTTTCCTCCTCCTCCTTTCCTTTTGATGGCTCCTGATAGGAAGGGCAAAAGGCCCATAGTAGCATCTTCCTCCTCATCCTCCTTTGAGGATAGGGTTCATTTGACCAAGCTCCAAGCGGCTGGTGGGATCTCGATTCATGGCTATTCAGAGATCATAGCTCCACCGTAGCCTACGGCCTAGCCACCACCTAGGGTTCGCTGGGTGCCATCTCCGGCCGCCTCTCGTAGCTCGAGTTGACTCCTGCAGAGTCTCGAGTCGACTCGGTCAGTTATATAGAGAGTGTATATTTTTGGGTTCAACTCGAGTCCACTCTCGCACAAGTTCAAGCCGACTCCAGCTCGAATTCGAGCTAACCCCAAGAACAGCTAGAGCCGACTCCTCTATGAGCAAAAAATCATTTTGGTACTTCCCGTGCTCGAGCTGACTCCCGCATCTGTTCGAGTCGACTTGAAGCCTAATAGGAGTTGACTCCAGGACTGTCAAACACGGCTCCAAAACCTGACATTTCTTCAACAAACCTCAATGGCTCTTTTTCCATCCGTGCTAAAAACTCTTCCAACTAGTAATAACGGTTAGTTTGCTTCTAAAAGTGGATTTGGAAGGTGATTATAAGTAAGAGCCCTGGGTTGATTCAAAAAGAGGGAGGAGAAGTGGAAAACAACAAGAAAAAAGTTCAAATTCCAAAAGCCCTAGAGTGAAAACAGAGATCAATGAAAATCCCAAGAATCCAAAGTTAATCTTGAGGGATTTTTATCAAATCAAAGAGAGAAAAAGAAAGTACTAGTTGTTCAAGAGCTTCAATGTCAAAGAATCTTCCAAAGCTTCAAGCATATCTTGAGGAAGATCAAAGAGAGAAAAAGAAGAAAAGCCAACTTCAAAAATCTTCTAATCAGGCTCCTTTTATTTTTATTTGATTACATTATTTTATTTGCTCATTTTTGGAGCTTTATTTCTGTTATAATCAAACTCATATTATTTTTGTTTGTTGATTCAATCAGTGGATTGAATCAAAAGGGCTGTTTGGTCTTGTGCAACTTAGGATGATTGTAAAAGGTTTTGTGTTAGTAATCTTGTGAAAACCAGCTGGGTTTGTTGTGATCCCAGAGTAAAATAATAAATTTGAGTTGTGAGCTTGTAAAATAACTTTGCTGTAATTAGGAGAGATTATAGTGAGGCCTAAGAGTCCCTTGGGGGTGGACGTAGGTGTAGTTAACACCGAACCACTATAAAATTTGTGTTTGCCACGCTTGACTTCTTTCTCTCTTCTCTATTTGCTATACTCTACTTAAATTTTATCTCACTGCACTTACACTTCTCCATTCACATCACATTAGTATTACTTGCTTGAATTTGTTTAAAATTTTTAAGAACCCAATTCACCCCTCCTCTTGCATTACCATCTGGGCCAACAGGTTTGATGAGCTTGAGAGTGCTCTTACTAGTAAGCTTGAGGGTGCTCTTACTGCCACCATCTTTTTTGATATAAGGGAGATGAGGATCTGCAAGCTAGCATTGCTGACGATTCATGCATTGCCCCCTCCTGGTGCGCCAATCTGTTGACACCAAATCATCCTTCTCGAACATCCGCGAGCGTCCGGTCGCCTTCTTCGGTATGCTGAGGATCTTCTAACGGGCTTCACTCGATCGGGAGCCTGCAAAAAGTTTTAAAGATCAAAGATTCCAGCGGGGCCCCTTCGATTCTTAAGTCGGTGCTCTAGGCAACAATTGTGAGCTTGAGAAAGCTCGAGAGTTGAAAGGAAAGAACTCTGTGTGAGTGTGTATGAGCGTTTAGGAGTTATTGTCATTACCACGTTAGGGGTCCCTCTTACCCATTTTATGGATAATCGCTCGTCCTAGGGGGCAACTGCTTGGCAGGGAATGAGCGGAGAGGGCAGCAGTAATGGGGCGTGCCCTCCTCATGGTGTGTTAGAACTGATAAGCCACTTATTGTCTAATATGGGTGGCTGCAGTTGGTTTGTGGGCCTGGTCTTGTCAGGCATGGAGGACATAGGCGAGTTGCTGGGCCTGATCTTATCAGATGTGGTGGTCACAAGCAGGTTGGTGGGCCTATCCTTGTCAGATGTGGTGGTCACAAGTAGGTTGGGCCATACGGATCCACCCTTGTTGAGGATCTATGGCAGTCGTACAAGACCAGTTCAGGGGGCCAAGGGCGACTCTGGAAGCCGTGGTTGACTTCGAGTGCCGAGGGCGACTTTGGTAGCTGGGGCCAACTCCAGGTGCTGAGGGCGACTCTGGAAGCTGAGGGCAACTCTAGGTGCCGAGGGCGATTCTGAAAGCCGAGGGCAACTCTGGAAGCCGAGTGTGACTCCAAATTCAGACATGTCAGTCCGGTTAAATGACTTCTCCCATTCGTTGACTTATGACTTCGCCGGTTGAGCTCAACCGTTAACTTTAACATGGATTCACCAGCCACATCAATCATGATCCAGTTTATTTCATCCATGCACGTTTTGTTCCCCCGCCACCTATCACCTTCTATGATTTTAACGACACTCCCATTCCCTAGAAGCCAAAAGCTATGGGGACATGATCCCATTACTCTGTTGGAATTTTCTTAGATTAGAAGAATTTATGGGGATTGTGGATCCCGGGAGGACTGCTTTAGGTCAGAAAGTCACTTTCTTGGCCAATTAGATCTAGGCATGAAGGGACCAAAGGTTGCTTCTTCTTGCCTTTCTGTTGGTGCTTGGTTTGCCAAGCCATGAATATTTTAAAAAATGAGGGTGTTTCGACTACGTAGAGATTTAAGAATAACGACGCTAAAAAAGTATACCGACGCTTTCTTAGCGTCGGTAAGTCATATTCTGATGCGTCTTGAAGCGTCGAAATAGCGTCGGCACAGCATATATGGAAAAAAAATTTACCGACGCTTTTGGAAGCGTCGGTAAATCGAAAATATGGCTCAGTCGGCGCAGCTTTTTTTTAACCGATGCTTGTGGAAGCGTCGGGAAAAAAGGAGAATTTTTAAAGCATCGGAAATATGACTCAGCTCGGCTCGACGCGACTACTTTTTTTTCCCGATGCTTTAGAAAGCGTCAGCATCGGAAATCGAAAATATGGCTCAGATCGGCTTAATATTGGCGCGACTTTTTTTTTTTCCGACGCTTTAAAATGTGTCGGCATCGGTAATAGGGCTCAGTTTTAAGCCGCATCAAGCGGTAGCTGTTATGTAATAAATATATGCAATAATAGCTATCAATAGCCATTATGAATCATGAATCAGCTATCAATACCCATTATGAATCAGCTATCAATACACATTATCATAATTAGCTATCAATAAAGCCCAGCATCAATTGATACTTTGATACTTTGTCACTATTCCAGCACTTGAATAAAATTTAAATCACCTGCCATTAAATAAATGCTGACCACACCTGGCTTACCAAAGTGGAATGATAAGCTTTAAAAATATCATAATGCCAAAGCCCAGCATCAATAATTGCCGGCTTAATTGATTAATACATTCATCTTCAAGTAAGATGCCTCGGATACAAATTGAGTGGTGGTGAATACCTAACTTATTTCAACTGATGTGCAAAGTTCCAAACGTATCCACATTATGATCATTGTAGCAGTGTTCATATTAATATACTCTATTACATAGCTGCAGTACATCCCATCAAAAAAAAAAGTACAAGTTTACAAATAAAATATTACAGTGTTGTTATTAGCTGTTACACAGTGAACAACCTTATGGCAATCCTTGGCAGCTACAGATCAAGATAATTACATACCATCTACAGATCAAGATCATGGCGGAGGATACCTCTACCCTCAGTTTTATGACCACCCATTATGAATTAGCTATCAATACCCATTATGAATTAGCTATCAATACACATGAAAATCCCCCATGCTTCCCACTAGAAAGTTGTCTTTCTTGCATCACGTTTTCTTTTTTTTTTTTTTCTCTTGCACCCAGTAAAAATGTCATGTACCTCAGGACTCTGACCTCACTTATTTCGGACACAACACAGAAATTTCATCATCCAGATTTCTATAAATTAAGGTAACTAACATCCCATGATATCCTGCAACAGTAATAGCATACATCTTTGATTGGCACAATATATAAGAAAACCACTAATAAGTCCTGTGTCATGCATTATGAAGTGGCAAGGCATACAATTAGAGCATACAGCTAAGTAGAAATGTTTATATGTAGCAGTCTGCAAACAAAATTTAAAAATACATGAAATGAAAGATATAATAAAAAAAAAGCTGATGTCAATGATCTGCAGGAGGAAGGTTGTCACCCTGTCCGCGAGGATTTGATGCTCCAGGAGCCTATAAGAATAATTAAAAATATTTAATTTGCTCAACTATCAATTACAATATATTAGATAAATAATTGATTTAATATAAAAATATATAATTAATAATATATGTATTTACCTGATGTGGAACAAATATCTGTACGATAGATGTAAGCCGCTCAATGTGCTCTCTCATAGAATCCATCGCTGCATGATCGTCGGCACGGCTCCGTTGCATCTTCTCCATCGCTGCTCTATTGTCGGCACGACTCTGTTGCATCTCCTCCATCGCTGCTCTGTCTGCGATACGACTCTGTCGCATCTCCTCTATCTCCTACTGAAGTATGCGAACACCATCTACAGCATCTGTAGCATCACGTGCACGTCTACTCATCTCAGATATCTGAGTGGGGGTGACTCCAACTCCATAACCCCTCACTCGACCGTAGCGCTCTGGCCCCATCAGCTCCGTAAACACCTTGGCCTCAATGCAACTACTCTGTGTAGATGCTGTAGAGTCATTGACACGCTCAGCAATAAGAGCTGTAGCTCTTTCCTGTATTAATTTAAAAAAAATTAGTTAGATCTTACTGAATAACAAAATCAAATTAAAATTGTTGCATGAAATAAATTGTAATAAATAATTACATAAAAGTCCCTCGACTCATCTCTGACAAAAGTGTCATCATCGTGAATGAGTCATCCAGTAAAACTCCACCTTATGGGGTTCTACAAGAAAAATTATAGTTAGCTAGAACTTAAGAAGTTGAAGCTCAGCTCACTCATAATCCCCCAGCTCACTCATAATCCCCCCACAGGTCCATGAATGAATGCAATAGGGATGCATCAACTAGTAAGGCAGCTAGTTCTGCTCAAGGTAGTCAAGCAACCATTCCTTCATGTCCAAGCCAAAAAGCAAACAATTCAGGTGTAGGGACGGGTCATGCATGAAGTAAATTGGTCTTTTCTTCGCCATTCATATTGTTTGTTTACATTCTGAGATATATTACATTTTTGTCAATTTGCTTTGGTGTGACCTGGACAATTATCTTCTGAGATGGAGACTCCTAAATTTCACCCTTGTTCCCCCCTAGGTGTATGAGCAATCGATTTCTGCAGTGTGCCAACTTGACTGGCCCAAAGACCGTTTACTAATCCAAGTGCATGATGACTCTGATGATGAGGCCATTAAGGTTTTAATCAGAGTGGAGGTTTCAAAATGGAGCCAGCAGGGTGCCAACATAGTCTATAGGCATCGGTTGGTCAGGACTGGTTATAAAGCTGGAAATCTTAAGTCTGCCATGAGCTGCGACTATGCCAAGAATTATGAGTTTGTTGCCATATTCGATGCAGACTTCAAACCAAACCCTGATTTTCTCAAGCAAACAATTCCACATTTTAAGGTATTGATTCCTTGCAGTCTAATTTCATCAAGTTCATTTCCAAATAACATGAGTAGTTTCTTCAGTTCATTAATTATCCATTTTTGTATGTGATGCAGGGAAATCCTGAGCTGGGACTAGTTCAGGCACGGTGGAGTTTTGTGAATAAGGATGAGAACTTGTTGACCCGTCTTCAAAATATCAACCTCTGCTTTCACTTTGAAGTGGAGCAGCAGGTGAATGGTGTCTTCTTGAACTTTTCTGGAGAATCAAAGCTTTAGAGGATTCTGGAGGTTGGCTTGAGCGAACAACAGTAGAGGATATGGATATTGCTGTTTGTGCCCACCTTAATGGCTGGAAATTCATCTTCTTGAATGATGTCAAGGCACTTACCATGTTGAGCTATTGATCTCATGTTTTACTTCCATCATAGTATGTATTTTTGGTTAATGGGAGAGACCTTTCTGCAGGTCATTTATGAAGTTCCAGAGTCTTATGAGTCTTATGAGGCTTAATGGAAACCCAATATCTCATTTATTTCTAAGGCATCCCACCTAGATGCCACCAGCTGCTGAGACAGGCCCAGGCTTGGGTGGTGTAGGTGCCTACCCTATGAAGGATGTCATGTGCCTACAGATAGTAAAAGTCAGTTCTTATATAACTTTTTGTATTTCTCAACATGTTGCAGATGCTTTCCTCTTTATCTCGCGTTAATGACATGAATTTAATGATTGCAGTCCCAGCATTCAACTCTTATTAACATATGAGAAGGGTTCTAAAATTTCAGTTACCAAGAAATTCTATAATATAGCACAAGTGACTGACTTTATCATGAATTAAGCTGATTTCAAAAACTCGAGTCATCAGATATTTATGTCAATCCTCAATAAAAAAATTCTATGACTCATGCAACCACGTACAATCATAAGCTACGCAGCATATAGGCATCTTACTATAACATGTTTCCACTTTCCACAGAGGGAAAAAAGAGCAACAAGACAGGAAAAAAAATGAAAAAAATTAGATAACATATTGTATTGGTGGAGTGTCAGGCCATCTAAGATTTCTCCACTTCGATGTGGTGTTTCCCTACTTCCTGATATTGTTAGCAAATGATAACTCAAAAACATAATCTTGTCAAAGGCAATCGTCATATGAAATGATAAGACAACATTAAGCAGATATTAATCTAAAAGATCTTAACTTCATGGAAAGATGAAGGATAACGAATCTAAAAGATCTTCGCAGATATTAATGAATTAAATAAGACAACATCAAGCAGATACTAATGAATTAAATAAGGACAGAAGTACTTGTCCTTATTACTGTTCACCAAATAAAGAACACATGTATCGCGATACACATGTATCACGGTAGACATGTATCACAATACATCATTATAATAAGTAAATGCTTTGATATAAAAATATAAATTTATACAATTAAGGAATATACGAACTCTTGTCTGACTCGTGCCTAACTCTTAGATCCTGATGTATGAGGAGCAGCCAAGGCTGCTCGTGCAGCTTTACCAATATTAGAATATGTCTGCAAAATTAAATAAATATACTTGTTATATTCCAAAAATAAAGCATATATGTATGTATAATGTACAATAAAAATTAAATATTTTAATAGTGTCTTAAAAGATTAAATTATAAGATACATGTCTCCTCTCTGAGAACCAGTAATGAACCAACTCCATCCATTGATGAGGGGTACATCAGGAGGACAAGTACCAACTACCTGCTCCTCGACCATATCCGGCAACTTGTGCTTCATTTTCAACTGTGCCTTATATTCTTTCCATTTTCGGTTGAGAGACTTCATTACAAAATCATGAGAGGATGGAGGTAGTAGAAACTTGACCGACAAAAGAAAATAATTGTTAAGAAAATATAAAACATAGCATAATATAACAAGTATACAAAATAAGAAATGTTTAGATTCAAATTTTTACCTGCACAACTCGTAAAATCTCAACTTTATAAGTCAGAAGCATGTTATTCCATTTTGCATAACTCAGTGGACACAGCTAATGCCTCCGTGCAACTGTCCCTAAAAAGGAACTCAATAAGCTAGCGGCTTTTTTAAATGGCTGCCCTAGCTGATTGCACTCAATCACTATCTTCTCACCCTCGCGCATCTGCCATACATCTCGTACTGCCATGGGCCCGCGTATGCATGTAACCCTTCCAGATTCATTGCATAAAAATAGATATAAGTAAACTTAGTAAAAAGTATAAATAATTTTTATCAAACTAAATAAAAAATAAATTACCCTGAATGTGTAGCTCATCGTCTCCTACACCGACAGTAGGATCATGATGCCCCGAGGATGATGGACCTGCAATAGACTGTTGTGCCAAAGAACTAGACACAACGTTCGGTACCGAAAAAGGACCAGCATAAACCTCCTGTGCTGAAGCAGAGGTGCCAGCCTCTGTCCGTGAGCGCGGCATAATATCACCTATCATTTACATCAAAGTAAGAGTTAATAAAAATAAATATTAATTTAACTGAATAATTACTACAAAATCCAATACATTGCAAAATTTAATACCAATAAGAATCAAGCATTATCATTTCCTTCAAATTCTATCCTAACCAAGGATACCGTGGCATGTACGTCATCAACCGGTACAAAATTGAATGGCATGGAATGCGTATAAGTGTCATCATCTTCCAGCTGCTTTCCATATCATATAAGTCCCTAGGTTTTATTTTAATAACAGTAGCCCAATCTTTATCTTTTGCATCTTGTACAAAAAATACTTGATGAGCTTGAGAAGAAAAAATGAATGGATCATCTTTCAATAAGGCACCAGTATGTATCAACCTTGTAAAATTTACAAGTGTAAATCCATTTGCATCCTTTTTGAACCCCTTGATGAGTTTATATCTACCCAATCACATCTAAATAATATGACTTTAAAGATTCTATAGGAAGTTTTTTCATCTGCTTCCACCATAACACCGCTATTTTGTGTTCTTCTAAATTTCTCACGATCTTTAGTATGGAATTTAAAACCATTGATTATGAAACCATTATATCTATTGACGACTTTGTTAGGTCCTCGAGCTAGGGCTATTAATTCAGCTAAAAATTTCTCTCCATCATCGTTGGTACTTAGAAAATAATAAGGAATGTTAACAAGTTATTTGATGTTAAATCTATCCATATATTCTCTAAGTATATGTCAAACCTGTTTTGAAAGCCATGTAGGAAATAACTCGACTAACGATCACTGCTCAATCCTTGGATTAGGTCGAGTGCTATGATTAGCTTGTCGTTGAGACATTAAAAATTCGCTGCACAATATTTACTTTGTTTATTTAGAATAAAAAAAGATATGATAGTTAAACTTGAAATGCAATAAATCATACTAACCTACGATAGTTAGATATTATCTCACTATGGAGTAACACATAACGATGTGCTTGTGCCATTGATTTATGATCCAATACAATAGTTTCAGTTTTTCCATTATTCTACCTACAGTTGAAAACTTATACAATTCTGCATTATCTACAAAATCACTATACCATTGAGGTCTATTAAACACTGTCTCTACACCTTGAAGATATCTTGAACAAAATGTCAAACACTCTTCAGCAATATATCCTTCCGCAATCGAACCCTCTGAGAAGCTCTATTTCATACATAATCTTTCAATCGCACAAGGTACCTACAATATAAATAATTTTATAAACATAATATAATTATGATGCTACTTTTAAAATTTTAGTGTACCGATCAATACAATACATCATACTTTATAGTGTACCTCTCAATAGGATACATCCATCTATAATGTACCGATCCGCCCAGCTTGACTTCCAAAGCTAAGTGAATGAGTAGATGTACCATAATAGTAAAAAATTCAGGAGAAAAAATCTTTTTCATCTGACAAAGTGTAATAGTAACATCAGACTCCAACTGATCAAGCTCTCCAGGATCAATAACTTTTGAACATAATGCCTTAAACAATGATGATAATCGAATTATAACTGCAAGAACTTGTTTAGGCACTAATGATCTTGAAGCTAATGGAAAGATATCTTGCATCAATATGACCATCATGACTTTTGAGATTAGAAATTTTCATATCTTTAAGGTGCACACACCTTGAAATGTTTGATGCATATCCATCAGGTACTTTAATATTTTTCAATACTGTAAGAAAATAATTTTTTTCTTGAGGAGACATTGCATAAGATGCAGGAGGCAAATAATTTCTATCATTAGCAAGCATAATGGGATGAAGCTCTGATCGATACCCAATTCTTTTAAATCCAGTCGTGCCTTCATATTATCTTTGGTCTTTCCATCAAGATTCAACAATGTTTCAAATAGATTATCACAAACATTCTTCTCTATGTGCATGACATCAAGATTATGCCGAATAAGATTATGTTCCCAATAAGGTAAGTCAAAGAAGATACTTCTTTTCTTCCATATATGTTTGCTAGGCTGATTTGTAGAAGCTATCTATACATCTTCCTCATTTTCTCTTTCCAAAAAGTTATCTGGATCTTCAAATACTGGTGCATCCATACTACCAATAGCCACTTCTTGTGACAATCCTTGATCATTCCTTCCTCTTTTTTTAGAAGACTTTGAGAATTTACCATATGTGTAACTGATGGAATCCATTTGTATACGAACATTAGTTTCAGAAGGTGGAACAGGTGCACATCCCAATTCTATGGTACCATCAAATAAATCTTTCTGAAAACGAAATGGATGATTTGGTTCTAACCATCAACGATGTCCCATATAACAAAATTTTCTTTCATGTTTTAACCAAATTGAATGTGTCGAATCTGCACAACAAGGATATGCAACCCTTCGCTTTGTACTCTAGCCAGATAAATTGGCATATGCTAAAAATCATTAATAGTCCACAAAAGCTGCTCGTAGTTTAAATATTTCACCATTTGAAGCATCAATTGCAACGACACCTTCCCATAATTGTTTCAATTCCTCTATTAAAGGTTGTAGAAAAATATCAATATCATTTCCTGGACCCTTATCACCTGGAATAACCATTAACAAGATCAATGAGGATTGTTTCATGCACAACCATGGTGGAAAATTGTATGGTATTAGAACAACTGACCAAGTGCTATATGTAGAATTTAGAGTTCGAAAAGGATTGAAGCCATCTGAAGTTAAACCCAACCGAACATTACGAATATCAGAGGGAAAATCAGAATGCCTAATATCAAATGCTTTCCATGCTAGACTATCTGCTGGATGTCTCAACATTCCATCCTTCGTACGCCCTTCATCATGCCATCTCATTAATGAAGCTGTTTTCGATGATGAATATAGCCTTTTCAATCGAGGAATAAGAGGAAAGTAACGCAATACCTTCGCCAGTTTTTTTGTTTTGTTCGTTACATCATCCTCATCCTCTTCATGAGTTATCCATCATGAAGATCCACATACATTGCATGACTCTCGATCAGCATTTCCACCATGATATAACATACAGTCTTTCGGACAACTATGGATCTTTTGATATCCAAGATCCAATTTGTTGACAACTTTTTGCTTCATAATAAGAAGATGGTAAACCGGTGCCTTCTGAAAATGCATCCTTTAGTAATTTGAGAAGCATGGTAAAACTCTTTCCGAACCATCCATTCATATATTTTATATGAAATAAATGTATAAGAAAAGAAATCTTAGAAAATTTCAAACAACCCGGATATAATTGTTCATCTGCATCTTTAATTAAATTATGATATCGAGCTGACTCAGTAGTTGATGATTGCATCTGCTCCTCAGCAAATGTTTGTTCCATAAATGTAGAACTATCACATATTCCACCCGTTCCATGTATATTAATTGAACCTCCAAAGTTTTGAAGACCATGTCGAAAAGCATCTGTGATCAAACCTGTCATATCATCTCCTACAAGATTATCTTGCATATTACCAGATCCAAGATCAAACGAGGAGGGTTGATTACTTGATATTGGCAACATACATTCTCCATGGAAAACCCACTCGATATAACCTCTTACAAAACCATTTCATATCAAATGTTCTTTAACGGTTTGTGGATCTAAAAAAGAATTGTTAACACATCATCGATACGAACATGAAATCTTTCCATTCAAACTACTTTTATCCATACCAAATTTAATGAAACCACGAACTCCATCAAAATATTCTTTAGTATTTCTCGGTTTATTTATCCAACTTTTATCCATTTTAGGATAAATGATCAATAAACAACCAATTTTATCCAATATCCTGCACGTATTTCATCATCATAAGTGTTCAATATTTAGTAGCATAGACATATATCGGAATAAATAGTAATATGATAAAAGAAACTCTACTTAAAAAATTTGAGAGTATTAAGTGATGTGATCCTGATATATGATAGATTAATAGGATGAAATGGGAGATATATGTAGTCATGATAAGGTGTGATTCTTTTTCTCTTTTTTCTTTTTTGTTTTTTGGAATTTTTTGTTTTTTGGAAGACACAACAGATGTATGTAATAGATTGGTTTGGATCAAAAATAATTGAACTAAATAAGGCTCTGCCCAATCTCAACAAATAAGCCTTTCTATCAAGAAATATCATTTTGGCATAACAGAGCTAAGAATTTAATTTTTAATCATCCAATATGATACTAAAAATATGCAAGATTGTTGGATAACCTAAAAAAAATAAAGAAAAGTACAGGGGAGATTCATATCCCTCAATATACAGATTGTTGGATAACCCAAAAAAGATACAGATTGTTGCAGGAATTGTTTTGAAATTTCTTTTTAATGAAGGTGCTGGTTTTGTAGCTGTGTTGCCATCTATAAGGATACAGTTTATAGTCTTCATTTGGGTCTTTAGGAATGATACGTATTGGTTTTATAGGAAAGAAGTCCTTAAGAATAACTAATAATCTGATGTTTTATTTTATTCTTTCACTAATTCTTTCCCAATAGATTGTTCCAAAAAACTTATGAGAAATATATTACTGAGTTAAGAAAGTATATGATTCTGATTTGTAAGCGGCTCTGTCTCAGAGTGCGTACCAACTTATTGTTTTTGATCATTTAGTTAGCTTATCTAATAGCATTGCTAAAATTTTATTTAACCCATTACATTTCTAAAAGAATTTGTGACAAACATAATACTTGGTTAAAACTTAAAAAAAATATGTATTTGAACTTGGCTGTTGGTGACCTTGGCTTATGGTCCACACAAATTCATGAATTTTATTGTTTATTTTTGCGGAATAATTTACCTTTAATTGATTAGTGCACTTTACTTGATTCATTCCTTATGTGCCAGACAAGGATAATGTATAAAATGATAGTCTGAGAGAAAACTAAGGTGGATATCCAGGGCTATGAGGCCTTAGTTTTTCCTTCTCTAATAAGCTACAATAAGCTAGTGCTATAGGATGCCTAAACAATTTCTCTGTTACTTCCTGCACAAGTTTCCTTGGCATATTCTCAATTCAAGCAAACAAGAGAAAACTCTGGATTCATTTTTTCCTTTATTTTCTTTTTTTTTTTTTTTTTCTCTATGTTTTGCTTATTTCATTTCCATAGTAACCGAACGGAGCCTTACTGTCCGGTGGCTCTGTTCTTTGTTTCGATAGATGGAAAATGTTTGGTGTCCAATGTATGGCACTCCACACGATCTTTTTAATGTATTGCTTGTTAGAGCCTGGTGGCATGAACTAGACGAGTGGTAGGATTGTGTCAGGCTCTATTATAGTAGAAAAATACCACGTTTCCATGGTCATATGTGAAGTTACATTTTGAAGCTTTACCATCATTGGTTATAGCTTGATAAGTTTCACAATAAATATATGCCCGTCTGGTGGGTCTAAAAATGAACAAGTGTACTGGCTGTTTGTAATTTATAAAGCTACTTAAAAAATGAGTTGTTATAATTAACAGGTGCCAGCTGACCTCTTGGAGGAAGCGAAGACAGCCGCGAAAGCTGCATTAGAATGAATATTATTTTGGTGATAGAAAATTATAAACTCAAAAGACTTTTCTATAGGTTACAACTGTTGGGTTTTCCTATCACAAATACAAATGAAACTTTTAACCTATTTTAGTTTCCAAAATTTCACTATTCTAGTATTCTAAAGTTTCTGGTGGTGTTGTCGTTGTGCATGGAAAGAAAAGCTAGAAATCAAGATACCCTGTTTTCCTGTGTCTGTGTAGCAGTTCATGTTTAAAATCTGATTTATAGATCTGTAGTCCTACCATGAACTGATGCCATAAAAGCTTTGATAAGTAGCTTTAATCATAATTTAAATTAAAATTGACAAAAAAGAGAGAAATTGATAAAACTAGTGAAATAGGAAATTCATGGATCCAACATTATAAAACTTAATAAACTCAATATTCCATTCCCCATTCAATAAGGCAACAAAATTAATGTATATATCCAAAAAATATAAAATCTTAAACTATGCATCTTTATCTGATTTCTAGGGTTCATTTCTTTATACAGAAACTCTATTCTCAATTTTAACTAACTTCATATGGCAAAACATTAAAAATATGGCCGAAAATGAATAACATAGAGCCGATAACTGAGCTACAAAACCCATAGAAGAAAACCTAAAACTCAATAAAACTCATGGAAGTTGGAAGGTAACATGCCAGAACCCCAATCGAGACTCTCGAGCAACAAGCACACAACTAAAACCAAAACAAACATACACAAATAATTTATGGCAACGAAATGATCACAAACCCTCATCCAGCATATAACGCACATGTTTCTCTCGGTTGGAAGACCCTTCTATGCTAATCTCCTTCGACGATCCCTACTCCAATTATATAAACAAAGACATTACAAAACCACAATCCACCAAAACCTAGAGCCGAATCAAAGGGAAATAGAGAGAGAATAAGGAAAGGTCTGAACCCTAACCGTAGATAACGGAGTCGCCTCGATATTGTTGGATTGATGGCAAGAAAACTGGTGTCGCACGGAGAAGGTGGAGCTTACCCTCATGCTTCGAACAGTAGGAAGAGGCAGGAAGGAAGCTCGGGGTGGAAGAGCTGCTCGGTTTGAAGGAAGAGACAGGAAGGCACAGAAATCGATGTCGAGGGCAGCAGCGTTCGGAGGAAGAGGGAGCAGGGAGAGCTAGGGCTTCGCAAGTTCTAGGAAATATATTTTATTTTCTATTATATCATAAGCATATCGATGAAATATATATTATATCCTTATGCTATTATACCGGAGCATAGCGGTATGATGTAATAGCACAAGGATATGTTTCTATAATAGAAGTGTGAGTTGTGTTATTCCGTCTCATAAATGCTTTTTTATTTTCTTAAAAAATTACTAATAGCGATCAATGGGTACTTTTTTTGTTAGACTGTGAGTGTTTGAAAAGTAAAAAAAGGTAACGCACTCAAATGCTCGCGTGGGACGCTCTGAGAAAATGCTCGCCAGCGAGCGTTTACGGCAATTATGCAAACGCTCGAGCATTCGCGTTCTGCAAATGTTCCGCTTTTCCTTTCATTCTGGGAGGAACGGTAACAAAGCCTAACGGCCAAAAAAAATTTATATATATATATATATATGCTAAGGGAAAAGAGAGAACAGAGAAGTAAGAAAATCCAAATCCTAAAAGCTCTATTCAATTGTTGAAGATTCTGTTGCTGCGAGTGCTTGGAGTTGGGAGTAGTCTATGTCTTGGGAGTCTGTCTCAACAAGCTATAGTGAAATCTACTGGTGGTAAAAGATTTATTTAATAATTTATTATTATTATTTTTGTTTGGGCATCTGAATCATTGGGTTTGCACCTTCACTCGATCGTGCTCACGGTAGGAGGATCAGATCGAGCTGGTTCATTGTACCTTGGGGACAAATCACCAACAACCAGCACGATGGGGTAAAAACTTATCCTTAGGGCAGTGTCTAACACCCTCAACCAGTTTGATTCTTTTTAACTTTAGTTTATATTTTGAATTTAAATTTTTAGATTAATTTTCTAGCATTTTCTAGAAAGGATTTTTGTAAAAGAAAAAATAGTTTTCTAACAGCTAAGGACAAGTTTTCCTATCATTAGAAATTGCTAGATTTTATTATAAGTATTTTTTAAAAAAAGTGTTTTGAATTTAAAATTTAAAATTTAAAATTCAAATTTGAAATTCAAATTTTGAAACTAAAAAAAAATTGAAACTCAAATTCAAAATTGAATTATTTGAGTTAATTTTTGCTTAGTGGTTTTATTATTATTGCAAGTAGTTTCTAGATTTAATTCTTTTGAATTTAAATTTAAAATCTAGAAATATCTAAAAAATCACTAATTTAAAAAATTCAAGTTATAAGGCTAAACCTTCAACTTTTTGGTTGTACAGGACGAATTAAGCAACCAACTTTTTCAAAATGGGTTCTGATGATCTTAGTGCAATCAAACCTGAAAAATTTAATGAATCATTCTTTAGGAGGTGGCAAAGTCAAGTGAAATACTAGCTTACCACTTTAGGCTTATTTTCTGCCATAGAATCACCAGATCCCAAATCCAACACAACAAGGTTCTTCTAGTATAGTTGATACTTCCTCTTCTCAACATCAAAAATACCCCAAGAAATAGATTTTCATTGTAGTTATAGAATTTTAAGTGCCATATCTTATAATCTTTATGATGTCTACCTCCCACTAAAACTACTAAGGAACTATGGGATACCCTTGAGGCTGAATATGGGATGGTTGATGCTGGTCTAGATCGATTCACCATCTCAAAATTTTTAAAGTACATAATGGTAGATTCCAAACCCATTAGTATTCAAATTCATGAATTCCAAGATTTTCTTAGAAAGTCTGAGTTGACTGGCTATAGTTTTTCTAAAAACTATAAGGTCCAAGCCTTAGTAAATGCCCTTCCACCATCTTGGTCATCTTTTACCCAAGAGCTAAGATATAAGCAAGATAGCTTGACCCTAACAGAAGTGATTAATTATATTAGGATTGAAGAAGAACACCGGCTTAAGCTCAATCAAAATCAAAAGACCGACCTTGGACCTAAAATTAATCTGACCGAGTCAAATCCAACTCCAAATCAATTCAAACCTAAGGGAAAGAATTTTAAGAAGAGAAAATTACAATCTAGATCCAACCAATCATACAAACCTCCTCAGAACCGATCAAATCAGAACCGACCGAATCAGAAGTCAAAGAATTATAAAAGCACATTCTGCTTTATGTGCGGAAGGATAAATTATGTAGCGAAGGACTGCTACTACTGAAAGACTGAACCATTGAGAAAATCAACTAAACCACAAGTTAACGTGGTTAAAAGTGGTGCTGAGCCTTCTTTTAGGTTGGTAAATTTAAAATTCTTAATTAACTCAACCCAATATTCTTGTGATTGGTGTCTTGATTCAGGAGCTAATGTTCATGTTTGTTTTGATCACTCCTGGTTCTTCACCTTTCAGGAATCAAGTGAAGGAGGTGTGACACTTGGGAATAATTCTTCAGCACAAGTGCTTGGGAAAGGTCAAGTGGATCTAAAGATGACATCTGAAAAAAATTTGGTCCTTCATGAAGTGCTGTTAGTTCCTAGTGTTAGAAAAAATCGGATTAGTAGATCTCTCCTTATATCTTGAGGATATAAAATTGTTCTAGAGTCAAATAAAGTTGTAATTACTTGTAATAATGAGTTTGTTGGTAAAGGCTTTGTATGTGAAGGTCTTTTTAAATTAAATGTATCCTCTAAGTTATCTAATAAAAGTCCTCTTCTTTTTAATGTTGAATCTTCAAATGTTTGGCATAGTAGACTTGGTCATGTGAATTTTGATCATATTCATTACATGACAAATCTTAATCTAATTCCTAAAGTTCACATTGATAGAAAGTTTAAATGTGAGATTTGTATTCAAGCCAAGATGCCAAGAAAACCTTTTAAATCAGTAAATAGGAGTTCAACACTTCTTGAATTAGTCCATAGCGATGTATGTGACTCTACCAAGTTTCCTACACGGAGAGGAAGTCGTTACTTTGTAACATTCATAGATGACTTCTCTCGATATTGTTACATATATTTGATAAAATCTAAGGATGAAGTATTGGATAAGTTTAAGATTTATAAGGTAGAAGCTGAAACCCAAATTAAGAAAAAGCTTAAGAAATTTAGGTCAGATCGCGGTGGTGAATATACCTCAAATGAAATGACTCTATTTTGTCAAGAATATGGGGTTATTCATGAAGTTACACCACCATACTCTTCTCAGTCCAATGGTGTAGCTGAATGAAAAATCATACATTAATGGATATGGTTAACTCAATGTTAATAAGTTTAAGCATACCCAAGAACTTGTGGGGGGAAGCTCTTTTAGCTGCATGTCATATTTTAAATAGGATACCCTTTAAGGATAGTCCTAAAACACCTTTTGAGCTTTGGAAAGGTAGAACATCCAGGCTAGATTATCTTAAAGTGTGGGGATGCTTAGCTAAGGTAGGAATATCTGAACCTAAGAGAAGAAAAATAGGACCTAAAACCATAGATGCTATCTTTATAGGTTATTCCTTAGATAGCAGTACAAATAGGTTTCTAGTGATAAACTCTGATATAAGTGGCATCTCAAATAATACTCTTATCGAATCAAGAGATGCTACTTATTTTGAAAATGTTTTTTCTTTCAAGAATCAAGTACCAAATCAACTCTCTTATAATCCTTACTTGGTTCATGATTCTATTAAAGCTGGGTCCTCTAATGAGTTAAGAAAAGGAAAAATCTAATCCTGAAGGTGGACCTTCTGAACTTAGGAAAAGTTCAAGGATAAGGAAAAAAAGATCTTAGTGAAGGTTTCTTTACTTTCCTAGCCGAAGGCAAACCTTCTTCTTTTTCAGAGACGATGTCTTCTCCTGATGCTCCTTTTTGGAAGGAAGCTATTCTTTCTGAATTTAATTCAATCTTACAAAATAAACTTGGATCTTATCTGACTTACCACCTGGAAGCAAACCTTTAGGGTGTAAGTGGGTATTTAAGAAGAAATTTAGACCTGATGGTTCAATAGAAAAGTATAAGGCTAGATTAGTAGCCAAAGGATATAACCAAAAGAAAGGGTTATATTTCTTTGATACATATTCTCCTGTAGCTAGAATAATAACCCTTAGATCACTTCTTGTCATTGCTTCCATTCATAAGTTAATCATTCATCAAATGGATGTGAAGACTGCGTTCCTAAATGGAGATCTTGAGGAGGAGATCTATATGGAACAGTCTCAAGGTTTTGTTGTAAAGGGACAAGAAGACAAGGTTTGTAAACTTATCAAGTCCCTTTATGGTCTTAAATAGGCTCCTAAACAATGGCATGGGAAATTTGATCAAATTATTCTATCTTTTGGATTTCAAATCAATAATCATGATATGTGTGTCTATTCTAAAATCATCGACAATGATTGTATAATCCTTTGCTTATATGTAGATGATATTTTAATTTTTGGAACATCTCTTGAAATTATTTCAAGTGTTAAATCTTTCCTCTCTTCTAAGTTTGATATGAAAGATTTAGGTGAAGTGGATGTAATCCTAGGGATGAAGCTTATCAAGTCCCATGAAGGGATAGCTCTCTCTCTTTCTCATTCTATAGAAAAAATGATCAAGAAGTTTGGTTATTCCAATCTTAAATCAATATCTAATCCTTTTGATCCTAGCTTTCACCTAAAGAAAAATTTAGGTGACCTAATTAATCAATTAAAGTATTCTCAAATTATAGGATCTCTTTTGTATGTAGCAAACATGACAAGACTTGATATTGCCTATGCTGTAGGAAGGCTTAGTAGATATAATCAAAATCCTGATCAATCTCATTGGGTAGCCTTAGAAAGAGTGTTCTGATATTTAAAGGGAACACTTAATCTCTCTTTGATGTTCACTGAATACCCTGAGGTGGTTGAGGGTTATAGTGATGCTAATTGGGTCACTGATTCTCATAATTTAAAATCAACCATCGGATATCTCTTTTTCTTGGCGGTGCTGCTATTGCTTGGGGGATACCAACTGTAATGAGGCAGAGTGGATAAAAAATCTAATATCAGAGCAACCTTTGGTACCTAAGCCAGTTCCAGCTATATCAATCCATTATGATAATAAGGCCACAATTGAACTGACAAATCAAAAGAATACCAATAAAAAGATGAATCGTATATATGGCTTTGTCATAAGTCTATAAGACAACATAAGAAAAATGATGTTATCTCTTTGGAATTTGTTAAATCTGAGAAGAATTTGGCAGATCAATTAACCAATGGATTATCTAGGAGTAGAGTCCTAGATTCATCGAGGGGGATGGGGCTTAAGCCCATTATTTGGTCACCAGTAATGGATACCCAACCTCTGTGATTGGAGATCCCATGAATGAGGTTCAATGAGGTAGAAATGAAGTTGATTGAGTGATAGTGTTAGAGCACAACTTTTGAAAAAAAAATTTCAACCCATCCCTATGATGAGTGCTCTTATAAAGTGACAAATAAATTTGTGTAAGATTGAGTGATTCTCTTAATGGATCCGAGGTAGGTTATCTGCAGGGTATTAGTCACAAATACCCTTAGAGAATTCACCTATATGAGAATTGTCATATTAGGCCATGACTAAATATTTGGGCTAACCTTAAGAAATTCTTATGAAAAATCAAGGTACTAAGCGCAAGGCCTTTAATATGCACTGACCGCTTAAACCCAATTGATTCATGATGTGTGTGTGATTAGTAGAAGTCTGAGTCAAGGACCTAGTTCAAGGTCTAAACCATTATGGTTCCTTCAGATGTATACAATCAACACTAAGTGAGGTTCAAGTCCATAGGACACCTCACCTATTGCATAGTATAATATGCCCTAAAATTTTTGGTATATTAATATTATTTTTTTAAAACTTTTGTGGGGATTGTTAGATTGTGAGCGTTTGAAAAGTAAAAAATGAGCATTAAATGCTCGCGTGGGACGCGCTGGGAAAATGCTTGCCAGCGAGCGTTCGCGGAATGCTCGGCAATTACGCGAGTGTTCTGCAAATGTTCCACAAATGTTCCACTTTTCCTTCCATTCTGAGAGGAACGGTAACAAGGCCTAACGGCCAAAAAAATATTTATGTATGTATAGGCTAAGGGAAAAGAGAACAGAGAAGTAAGAAAATCCAAATCCTAAAAGCTCTATTCAATTGTTGAAGATTTTGTTGCTGCAAGTGCTTGGAGTTGGGAGTAGTCTATCTCTTGGGAGTCTGTCTCAACAAGCTACAGTGAAATCTACTGGTGGTAAAATATTTATTTAATAATTTATTATTATTATTTTTGTTTGGGCATCTGAATCATTGGGTTTGCACCTCCACTCGATCGTGCTCACGGTAGGAGGATCGGATCGAGCCGGGTCATTGTACCTTGGAGACAAATCGCCAACAACCCACATGAGGGGGCAAAAACATGTCCTTAGGGCAGTGTCTAACATGCCTCGATCAGTTTGATTCTTTTTAACTTTAGTTTATATTTTAAATTTAAATTTTTAGATTAATTTTCTAGTATTTTCTAGAAAGGATTTTTGTAAAAGAAAAACAGTTTTCTAACATTTTTGGCATTGAAAACTATGTATATCCCATGATGAAGAATATTTATAATCTAATGGTTGGCACCTCTCTTCAGCCTATACCTTCAAGGATTTTAAGATTTTTTTTATTCTACCAACATTAATTACATCTTAACTTATGTATTATATATTTTTTTAAAAATTACAATCCTGACTGGCAAAATAACCCAAATTTTTCTTGAAAACCCCAATCTGTCATCAACCCAATATCAATTAAGCCTAACCATCAGGAGATCCAATTCAAAAACATGTCATTCCCAATATCCAAGCATCCCACAACCTCCACCAAGTAATCATCCTACTTTCAAAGATAAGGTGCTACAAATACTGAAGGAGCTAGAAATAAATATTGAACTCCTTCATTCCCATACCCAGTCTATCGCCAAGCTAGAAACCTAGATAGGTTAGCTAGCTTTTAATAGGAGGGAGGAGGATAAACTACCCAGTCAGCCCATTAGTAATCCAAGAGGGCAATACATGGCTGAGAGCTTCACTAGTCCAGAAACTTCTCCTAAACATGCCAAATCTATCATAACCCTTAGGAACGAAAAAACTTTAAATCAGCATAAAGTAACTGAACAAGAAGAGCAACTCACGCCAGCCAAGTGAGAAAGGAAAAATTGAGAAAAAAGAAGAACCAATTGATTCAACACCCATACTTAAGGCTCAATTTACAAGTGCTTTAGAATATCCTCTATCTCTTGACAAGAAGAATATCAAGATGAATGAAATGTTACAATTATTCAAACAAGTTCAAATTAATTTACCCCTTCTTGATGCAATTAAACAAGTCCCTGCTTATGCCAAATTCCTAAAAGATTTATGCACTCAAAAGCAAAAATTTAAGGCACACATACCGAAGAAAGTCAACCTAACTGAGCAGGCCAGTTTAATCTTTTAGCAAGTTACTCCACCCAAATTTAAGGATCCTGGAACCCTAATTATATCATGTGTCATAGGAAACCTTACGATTAAGAAAGCATTGCTCGATTTAGGTGCAGGTGTTAACCTTCTCCCGAGTTCATTTATGACTTATTTGGATTTGAAGAATTGAAACCAATGACGGTAACCCTACAATTAGCTGACCGATCAATTAAGGTACCCCATAAATATTGGAAGATGTGCTGGTTAAAGTGGATGAATTTTATTTTTCAGTAGACTTTCTAGTTTTAGATATGGAATCTGGTCACAACCCTAGTCAAATACCAATCATTCTAGGTAGACCTTTTCTAGCAATTGTTAATGCTTGTATAAACTGTAGAACTGGGGTCATGGATGTATCTTTTGGAAATAAAAAGCTGAAGTTGAATATTTTTAATGCATCTCAAGGACCACCTCTATACGATCATAATGAGATCAACATGCTAGAGGAAGTTATAGATGATAAAACCCCTACTTTATTCGACTCAGATCCTTTACAGACATGTCTGACACATTTTGGAGTGAATGATTTTGATATTGATAGATATACTAAAGAAATAAATGCAATTTTAGAGCCATACAATTTTAGCACCATTTCCCTCTGGACTGTGAAATACGACCAATTACCTACACACTCTAGTACACTGATGGTACCCTTCCTAGAAGCATCACCTTTCCTAGAGTTAAAGCCTCTCCCTGCTACTTTGAAATATTTATTTCTTGGATCCAATGATACCCTTCCGATAATCATTGCATTTGATTTAACTATCGATCAAGAAGACCAGCTTTTAGGAGTGCTTAAAGAATATAAGGAAGCAATTGGATGGTCAATTGCCGATCTGAAAGGAATTGATCCCTCCACCTGCATGCATCATATTCATTGCGAGGAAAATGCGAAACCTTATAGAGACATGCAAAGGAGACTTAATCCTAATATAAGGGAGGTTGTGAAGAAATTGGTAGTAAAATAACTAGATGCAGGGATTATCTACTCAATTTCTGATAGCAAATGGGTTAGTCCCATCCAAGTTGTACCTAAGAAATTAGGAATTACTGTGGTGAAGAATGAAAAGGAGAATTGCTTCCAACTCGTACCACAACTGATTGGTGAGTTTGCATAGACTATAGAAAACTGAATAACGTTACTAGGAAATATCATTTTTCACTGCCTTTTATCGATCAAATCCTAGAAAGATTAGCTGGTCAGCAATTCTTTTGCTTTCCGGATGGTTATTCAGGGTATAATCAAATACCAGTTTTTCCTGATGAACAAGAAAAAACCACCTTCACTTGTCCTTATGGAATGTTTGCTTTTAGACGCATGCCATTTGGACTTTGTAATGCACCTGCTATATTTCAGCGATGCATGTTGGCAATTTTCTCAGACATGGTAGATAAATTTTTGGAGGTATTCATTGATGACTTTTCAGTATTTGGGACTACTTTTAAGGATTTCCTTAATAACCTAGCTCAATTATTAAAACAATGCGAACAAACAAATTTGATATTATGTTAGAAAAAGAGTCATTTCATGGTCCAAGAGAAAATTATTTTAGGCCACATTGTTTCTAAGAAAGGGATTGAGGTAGATAAGGCCAAAGTGGAAGTCATCTCAAAACTCTCATCTCCAACTTCAGTCAAACAAATACAATCCTTTCTTGGTCACGTTGGATTTTATAGGAGATTCATCAAAGACTTTAGCAAAATTTCTAGACCTTTGTGCAAATTGCTTACCAAAGAAACCCTTTTTGTTTTTGATGATAATTGTTTGAAATTCTTCAATACTCTTCGTACAGCTTTGACCACAGCACCAATTATCAAGCCCCTTGATTGGTCCTTTCCCTTTGAAATCATGTGTGATGCATTAGATTTTGTAATTGGTGCACTGTTAGGACAAAGAATCAATAAGGAGCCACATGTGATTTATTATGCTAGCAAAACCCTTTCAGATGGTCAACTGAACTATACTACTACTAAAAAGGAGTTATTAGCTATTGTGTTTGCTCTAAAAAAATTTTGATCATATCTTTTAGGGTCTAAAGTTCTGGTTTACTTTGATTACATGGCCCTTAAATACCTCTTATCAAAGAAAGATACTAAGCCACGATTGATCAAATGGATTTTGTTTCTACAAGAATTTGACTTAGAGATCCATGATAAGAAGGGTTCCAAAAATATGGTAGCTGACCATATCTTCACAATTTTAGTTGAATACACATCAAGCACAAATGAGATCAGGAAGAAATTTTCTAATGAACAACTTTTTTTTAATTTTGTCTGGTCTTCCCTGGTTTGCCCATATTGTCAATTACTTAACAACAGGACAAATTCCTTCTCACTGGTCTAAACAAGAAAAGGATAAATTTTTTTCATAAGTAAAGTATTATTTTTGGGAAGAACCTGAACTGTTTAAGCATTGTCCTGACCAGGTAATTAGATGTTGTGTCCCTGAGTGTGAGTTCAATAGTATACTTACTTTTTGCCACACCCTTGCTTGTGAAGGACACTTTAGTGAAAAGAAATCTGCAACAAAAGTGCTGCAGAGTGAGTTTTATTGGCCAACACTTTTCAAGGATGCACATGAGTTTAGCCAAAACTGTTTGCGATGCCAGCAAACTGAAAATATTTCTAAGAAAGATATGATGCCACTGACTCCCATATTAGTAGTTGAAATCATTGATGTTTGGGGGATCGATATCATGGGACCTTTTTCTGTTTCATTTAGATACGAATATATATTGGTTGCAGTAGATTATGTGTCAAAATGGGTTAAGACCATAGCAACCCGAACTAATGATCATAAGGTCGTAATCAAATTCATTCAACATAACATCTTTAGTCGGTTTGGGTGTCCAAGAGCTATTATTAGTGATGGAGGTAAACACTTTACTAATAGGCACTTTGAGAATTTAATGAAGAAATATGGGATAACCCATAAAGTTGCAACACCATATCATCCATAGACTAGTTGCCAAGTAGAAATCTCTAACAGGGAGATCAAACAGATTTTAGAGAAGTTAGCAAGGCCCGATAGAAAAGATTGGTCAACACGTTTAGATGATGCACTATGGGATTATCGTACTACATTTAAAACTCCCATAGGAATGTCTCCTTACCAACTAGTGTTCAAAAAAGCTTATCATTTTCCAGTAGAATTGGAACATCATGCATTTTGGGCTATTAAACAGTTTAACTTTGATATGAAAAATGCAGGTTCCAATAGAAGACTCCAATTGAATGAGTTAGAAGAGCTACGCAATGAAGTGTACAAAAATGATAAAATTTATAAGGCTCAAACTAAAGCATACCACGATAAATATATTTTGAGAAAAACCTTCAAACCTAATCAGAAAGTTTGGCTCTTCAACTCAAGACTAAGACTTTTTTCTGAAAAACTTTGCTCCCGCTGGGATGAACCCTTTCTTGTAACCCAGGTTTTCCTCATTGGGTGATAGAACTCAAAGATCCTAAGCAAGGGAATATTTTTAAGGTGAATGGTCAATGATTGAAGCTTTATATGGATGGAATTAATGATGAGAAGTTAGTTGAATCTATTGACCTTTTGAATCCATTATCACCATGATTCTAAACACAGTCTGGCTGAAGACTTTAAACTTAGCGCTCCTAGAAGGCAACCCACTTTATCATTAATTCTTAGTTTTTTTTAGAAAACCCAAGAAGGACAATAAAGTCGGAGGGAGCATCGCCTATGGAGTCATGCAAAGCACATTTAAAGAAGGAGGACATCATACCTAGAAATGATAAGAACATTAAACCCAGGTGGTATTCTTCCTTGCAATTTCTTTTTCTTTAATTAAAAATTAAGTTTGGTGGGGAGAAGAATAATTAATTAATTTAAGTCCTTGAGTATAGCTAAAATTAATTAGTGTGATGTACCAAATTTTGTCTTGATTTGAAGTTATTTGAGCATTCTAATTGGTGAATGATTAACGGCTTAGATAATTTTAGATATACTGAGGGGCAAATTATTAAGAAAACCTAGTAAAAGATAGGGTGTAGGCCAAAAAAATTTTAGAGTAATTTCAGACCCTTCTGACCATTGATCTTGATACGAAATCTACTTGATGAGGGTATAGATGGAAATGTCAAAGAATGTATCAAATTATTTTTAAAGTTTAAAATTAATAAAATAGGTTCTGAGCATCTCTCATTGAGTAATCGGGCCCTGTCACCTAAGCAAGTGATATTGTTCGCATAAAAAGGTGAGAATGTGAAGAAACCCAAATAGAGTCAATCTTAACCTGAAGCCTTTTTGACTCGAGTCAGTAAGCCCGAGGGGTGTTTTACACCTAAAGCCCTAAAGCCAACTGGCTTGGGAGTCATTGGCCTAAAGCTCGCTACAAGGGTCAACTAGAAAGCAAGGGGTTAGGACATTGCACTGACTTAAAAAAAAAAGAAAAAAAAAAAGAAGGAAGACTAAATTGAAGAAGACACTACACCCAACCGAAATTAAGTTAGAGGACTTAAAGAGTGAGGTGGCAAGTTGGTGAAGGAAGAAACTCTATAAATTTCTATGGAATTCACTTCATCACTAAATGGGTGAACTTGATAATCTTATGAAGTACATTTTTATGGTCTAGCCGAATATCCACTGATCTTAGAATAGTGAGATAACTATCACTTCTTGAACCACTTTGGTACATATCGCTAGATTTCTTATTTTACTCGAGGACGAGTAAGATTTAAGTTGGGAAGAGTGATAAGCACATAAATACTAGCCATAAAAGTATTAATTTATAGATTAAATTATTATTATTATTTTAAATTTTATACTTTTATATAATATTTTTTAAAAAACCCTACCAACTCGAAGATCTCGATTTTAGGAATCCAATGGTACAAACGACACTCAAATCAGACTTGAAACGGGTTCAAAATGGATTTTTCAAGATTTAACCCAGGAATTGCATAAAATTTAAAGCAGTTGCGGATAAGAGAAAATCGTGTGATATTTTTAAGGTTGCAGTTTGAACTTTGAAAGGAATAAATCTTATATGCAGAGATAAGGTGAGCAGTTAACGCGTATTACACACGAAGTCGCGTCTTCCTTTCTTATAAAAGAACACCATCGAAGCCACTTGAGGAATCATCCAATAATCCTTTCACCTCGTTCTTCTCTTGGTTCAGCCCCACTCCTATTTCTGTTTCCTCCACTCCATAACCTAAATCTTTCCATCTGTTATCCTTCCACCAGCTATCATACCTTTCATACTCAACCATCTTTCTATCTTAGAAAGTGGATCTCAGGAAGCGGATCTACGGAAGCTGGAAGCGGATTTGCAGATCCATTATCTCAAGAAGTAAAAGTAGATTATATTTTTTTAATTTTTTTATGTAATCTTTTGGATGTTATGAAATAAAGTATTTATTTATGTTTACCTTTTATTGAATATTCTTCAAGCAAAAAATAATTTTTGACTGATCTATTTTTTAAAAGGAATGGCCATGATCTACAATTAAGATAGATTATATCTTAATTATTTTTACAACCAATCGTCTGCTTATTTAAATATTTAATTTTATAAATTTATTTTAAGATAACTACTCAAAGTCCCTGTGAATTCAATCCCTTACTCTCGCTACTCTACCTAAGATTAGTGAAATTAAGGTGTTTAAATCGTTGCGCTATGACACGCATCATTTATTTACTTGTACATTTATACTCTTGCAATTACTCTTATATTAAGTCCCTTGCAACTAGCTTAAACTGTTCTAATAAAGTTAGTACTTGAGTCTTATTTGATGCATATTCTTGTTTAATTTCAAGTTTGATACATTTGGTTATAGAGCATTAATCTTAAATTGATCTATATTTGTTGTGCTCTAGTTACTTTAGCATTTGATTTTAAATTGCCACATTTATTTTAAAGTACTTAGTTTTTAAGTTTAGTTTTAGGGGCTTACTTGCGCAACCCATTATGGTTACTCTTCTCGCCTAACCTTTAGGACCATGATAGGTTGTGCAATCTTCTTTCTTTGGTCTTTTACTCCTCTATTTGATTGAAAGGGACTTTTTATCCTTATTATTTTTCNAGCAAGAAGGTGAAATAGATGAAGATGTGAATCATAAAGTTAAAGCATGATGGATTAAATGGAGTGCTTTGAGAGTACTGTATAATCACAGCTCTTAGATGCTTTTTATAATAGACCAACGGTACCACTCGAAATCAGGATGGTATGGTTTGTATGGGTTGGTTCCCATTGAACCAACAAACAACTCAATTTTGCACTGGTTTGGTACAGTACACCCTAAACCAGATCGTTCAAGTCAGTTGCTTGGTATTGTTCAATTGAATTGTTTATAAGTCAGGGATTGTTTGTGCTAAGATATTAATAGAACCTTGAAAGGGTTTGCAAGATATTTTATTCCCAACAAAATGCTTATCTTGAACGTGGGAAAATATTGGATATGGCTCTTGATGCAAATGAGTGGTATGATAGAGAAACTATAGGCATGAAAATATATCATCGTATGCATCATGACCCATCCATAAAACTTTTCATGGGCTTTGCATGGCAAGGTTCACCATCTCGGTACTCGATCTCGTACTAGTACCACACTGCTATAGTATCAGTATATCTGGTACATTGGTTGGTTTGGTGTACCAAGATCTAATACACTTCCCGTAGAAAGTCTTGGTTCAGCACCAATACAAGGCAATATGCATCGGTATGGTAGACAGTAGTGCACAGGTTTCTCATGTTAGTCATGAAGAGGTTGAGTTTTTTATTGAGATTTTAATCTTGGGTGTACTATCATGAGTAATAAGTTGAATCCTGAGGGTTGTCTTACTATATATTTATAATTTCTGGGGAAGCCTTTGGTTAGCTAATGTGTTGGGCAGATTTCAAAGGAGACATGATCTCCCATCCACTATTTAGAATGGGATAATTGATTATTTATGTAGCTAACATTGTTGCTAACTCCTGTCCACATCCCTCATTTTTATTTGTTTCAAAGTTATTTTAGTTGTTTCAAAGTTATCTTTGGTTCCAAAGTCAAGTACAGAAAAAAATTATGCACAGCTGCAAAAGCTCTTCTTCACAATGAGTACTTAGGTCCTTATCTCTGCCACTGGAAAAACAATTTAATGTTTTCCTTAATGATTTCTGTCCCCTGTAAAAAGAAGATTGGCAAGTATTAACGAGAGTCAAGAAAGCTAGTTTGTGTTCTCAGGAAAAAGGATTTAGTAATAAGTTTAATATATAATATTTTTTGAGCTATTGTTTAACTCAATTTGTTAATGGATCTGGCTTTGGTTTTGTTAGTGTTATGGGCTATAAAGATATGATTGATCCAAATATAAGTCCTCAACAATTAGGCTCCAGGGATTTTACCAGTTTGGTGTTTCTATGGTGGCCAGTGTGCATCTTCATGATAAGTCAAACAAGATAATTTGAATTACCTTGATATTTGTTGATATGAACTTAAAAATAGAGCCACCTATTATTTCTTATATTATTTTGTTTTGGTTCCCATCTATTGTATCTTTTAGTGAACCTGCTTGGATTTTGGACTTAGGTGTCTTATAATTTCATGAAAAAAAAATAAACTTAAGAGTAACCTCATTGCATGAAAATTTGGTCATCATTGTCTCTTCAGTTTCACAGAACTTCACAATCTGAATCTTTAACTGTTCTTAGTAAGGTGCCTGTTATTTGTCGCACAATCAAAAACAACTCTCTTTTTGTTTTGGATATGTATAAGGGGCAGATGTGGATTTTTGCACTTGTATCACCACATCAGTGTTGATTCTTGATTTGCATCATCAGCTTCATGCCCACTGCTCTATGGTAGAAATAAATGGAGGGGTTCTTGCTTGAACACTCCATGTCTTTCTTGTAGCATCCATGAAATAAGGCACAGAAGTTCTTATGTTGAAACAATTGAAATAGATCTTACCTTCCCTTGAGGAGTATTAAGGTAAAGTTGGCAGGATTACTGATGCTTGGGAGCAGAAAGGTGCAGATAGAATTAGGGAAAGAGGTCCATCTTTGCTGATTGCAGAAAACCTATCCAGCTTAGACAATTTTCTTCCATTTTGAGATTATATGGAACAACTTTATTCAACACCTATGGTTTGAAGTCGTTTGAATCACAAAATGCAACCTTCCAATTTTGTCATCTAATTCTAGCCGTAATTGAGACCACCCATTACTGCCTATGAATCCTTTTAAGCTACTTGAGAATGCCTTCAGATCCTTCCATCACTCAGCTCTTTCATGGGAAAAGGTTAAATAGACCGCTCTATTTACAAGTTAATACCATGAATTCTAGTAATCATCTAGTCTTTGCTGTAACAGAATGCCTATTCTGACAGATTACCGATCTATTTACCAAGTAGGAGTCCTTCTGAACTGTTCTTGCTTTAGAATACCTTTCCTACCTATGCCTAATGTGCAGCCCGTAGCAAACTTATCAGATGTCTTCTTCTTGCACTTCAATTGGAACCTCTTAAAACTCCAACACCTATTACAACAAGGTTAATGAGAATGAGCAGGCCCACCTTGGTTAGCAGCTCCTCTTGTGTTTACTGCAGAACCTGATATTCCATTGTCTCAAAATCTTACCTTCCTTTTCCTTCTTACAACTATTATGGAAGAGAACATCCCAATTTGGTGGTCCAAAATATGAAAATTTGTCACATAGTATGTTTTTGTTGTCCTGTTAGAGTTCTAACATGCTTTTCTCTTCCTAACCTGCCTCTGACACTTAGTAGTCCCTTCGTGACCCCCACTGGCTGTTGCAATTTCAGTATGGTTGAACAAATCAAATCTTTTACGGCCTATAATATGGCAATAAGCTGAGATACCTGCATGCTTTATCCATTTTCTGATAACTTTTATGCTGTAGGCTTGCTGCAAACATCTTTTGTGGTAAGATGTATACGACACCATTATAAGGACTTTCTTGCTCATGGTTCAACTGATCTGGGTTTCTATCTTTTCACATATTAGATGTGCTTACCTTAATGTTGCCTTGCTAGTCTGCCTTGTGGATAGGTCCTTATTGGCCTCTCAGTGTTTGGTAAGAATCATTGAGAATCTTTTGTTTCTCTAAATGTTGACTTTGAGGCAAAGTTCACTGTGCCCAAAACCGGTACCATTTCAATGTTGGACCAGTACGGTTCAGTACAAGGCATGCTATACCAAATTGGTGGCACACTGGTCAGGTGAACCGAGAGGCTCCAATACATGAACTTTCTTTCTTGTACCGAGCCGAACTAGGTAGTTTGGTACAGTTTAAAGTCAGCATGGGACCAGTTCAGGGGTATTTGGCACCGTAGAACCATACCGGATCCATGCCAGATTGGTACACTTCATCTCAAATTATCTGGTTTGTAATGGTTCAGCCATCCTTACTTTGAGGATGCCAAAATATCTTTTGTTCAAAAAATCTTTTCTACCATTTTAACCCTTCCTACTTCATTGGCATTCTTTGAATGCCATAACAGATAGGTAAAGCATCTTTGCCTTATTGCTTCTCGACTCTCATAGGGAGCTAGGACACCTCTTTCTTGACAGAATACATTCTATGCAAATTGGTAATTCAAATGATAGTCTCTATAGCTCATGTTTACTATTTTGATGTTCTTATCACCAAATTCTATAACAAGGATATCTAGGAGTTTCTCTGAAGTTTTCATGTTCAAATACGCAGATGAGCAAATGACTACCTCGTCCTCCTTGAGATTGTTTGTTCATGTATGGGGAAGACATGCAACACTTCGTAATTTGCATATAATGGTTCTCATCAAAAGAAGCAGGGGTAGGTTTGAGAACCTCAACCAATTAGTTATAGTGCTCCCTTCAATTTTGGATTCACAGTGACTCCACATTTCACATTTATTCCATTGACATAATGTTCTTCAGTATCCTGGTCCTTGGATCTTGCCCTAGTACAAACAACAAATTTTTTACTCCTTGCCCCTTGAGAAAGCCAATATAGTACAAATACTTACCAGAAGGTTGCCAAAATAGTTGAGCATCTAATTAGACTTCCTATGTGAGGGCTTGTTTATGAATCTTTCTCTTGCCCCTTGGGTGGCAGAAGCTTAATCTCCTTGGCAATGGTTCTGCCAACATATACTTCTTACTGAACGTATAACCATTCTTATCATAGGAATTGCATTTTTTGGGTCTTGATAGCCAGCGCTGATTCCTTTGATATATAGATATCATAAATAGATATTTACTATATTTTATGACTCTACACTTTGCTAAATCCATCTTTTTAAGGCATCTTGCATGCTATCTACAAATTCGTCAGTCTTGTTACTTTGAATGGTTGCAATTGATAGTAATATTGTATTAATATTATCTAAAATAATATTGTTTTCATATTCCTACATATGTTGCACTATTTCAGCCAATTAGTGCACCCTTAATGCACTAAAACAGAATCATAGATGACTGACAATCATATAACTTGCACTGCCTTCTACATATGCTTATTGAGCATTCATGGTAGATGATGAGTGACGTAGTTTGCAGGAACAACTTAATTTTTTAATGATTTGTACATTATTGTGAACTATTTAGCAATTGACTGCTTCAATCATCTGGTAAGCTGATTGGATTTTACGACAACTCTAACTCAGTTTGGAAATTTGGCAATAATATTCCCCCGATGTTTCTGTTTTCTGAAATACTTGTTGGTACAGTTCTTCATGTCCTTGTTCTCATGATGGTGTGATTATGCTTTTGCATCTGCAGCACAAGCAGGCGCATCTGTCATCCACATATTTGTCGGTCGCATTAGGGTAGTTCTCCCTATTAATGAATTCTTACCAAAGATTGCAGTAAAACTTTGTTGTGATGAGATTTGTTGCAGGATTGGTCTTGCAGTCATTCTGGTGATCCTGAGATAGAAGCTGCTTGCAAGAAAGGAGAGGATCCTGGATTGGCTTTGGTTAGCTCCATCTTTATAATGATGATGATAAAAATCTTATGATCTCAAAGACATTTCTGACTTCTTTGTATAATATGTATTATGCTTGACAGTTTCAATTGGAAGGTCCATCTTAATATGCCCTTATTAATTTTTTCTTCTACATTAACTCATCATTCTTGGTAGTTGTGGTGCTGCTAATTGGCTTGGTAACTGTGAAATTAGAATTTCATTTAAAGCACGTATTGATTATTATGTGAATTTAATTTGCAAAGAGGTCATGTATTGGATAAAAGATTTATTATTGATCACTGTGCCTGTTCTTGTGTTCATCAGCAATTTTTATTCATGTATGTTCACCAACATAACCCTGCTTCTGTGCTCCATCTGCACCACTGGGTACTCTTTTATTCATGTATGTTCTTCCTGTCAGGATTAAGTTAAGGTTGGTGCATCTCAGTGTATAATAATTAGGTTGCTTTAGCGTTTCTTGGGGTGTACCTATTCTCATCTGATTAAAAGTCATTCAGTGTGCTAACAAGGATGGGGTTGTTCAAAACAAATCTTCAAAGGCAATGAATTGTGCTTGCTTCTTTGTATGATGTAACAGATGGGATGTCTTCTCCAGTGATGGTAGCACAAAGGAAATACTCAAGTAGGCTATGGGCTAACATGAATTTTGCTTCAAATTTGTTCTAGTAAAATTTCCATGAGTAGGCAGTGAATTTACTTATTCAGCTTGAAGTAGATTTGGCCAAAAGAAACAAAGGTTTGGGCAGAATTCTCTTTAGATTTTTAATTGTCTATTTATGCAAGTGTAGGTAACTAAAGCGTACAATTACATTCACAAATATGGGTAAAATCAAAACTGATGGTGGCAGCAGTCCGCAACAAACAGGATATATTTAGCCTTGTTGGGTAAGTTCAGTTCTCCTGGTATATATCTTGATTGCATGTTGGAAATGTTCTCCTGGTATATTGTTTACATGCTGCAAATGTTGTTGTTAGAGTTCATTATGACCTCACATAATTCTTTGTTGTTAGGTTGATTATATAATTGCACCTCTGAAGATATTGCGGTCTCTCAAAGAATCTATCACCTATCATAAAGTACTCATTTAATTAATCTTATGAAAACTCATAATTAAAGGAGAAACTAAATAAGTACTAAAAGCGGTTGAGTCGACAGAAGGATTTCATCACTCAACAGTAGAAGATCATTGAGAATCTATGAGTGATGACTGATGAGATCACTACTTACCTACGATAGCTAGTTCCTGAATTTGCTCCTAGCCTTAACCTAATAGACCAATCAGAGCTCAACCTGACACCATAAACCTTAGAAACTATGACCCCTTCCATGAAGAAAGTCCTCCAAGAATGCCAGAATACTTTGAAACTCATAATTCCATACTTAAAAAATATCCCTACCTACTACTGACCTTCCAGAAAGTCATAGATAATGCAACCTAGACCATAATGGGAATCGAAGAATATGACAACCAGTTCCTTGACTTCAGACAGATCCGAGGAAGACTGTAACACATTCCCAGCAGCCAGTTTCATGTAAAAACTCTATTACCAGCTTTTATGTAAAAAAGTTGTTAAGCTTTCAATTCTATGTAAAGTTGTAAGTTTCTATGTAAATACTCGGTTTCATGTAAGTTTTCATACAACGTACTTTGTAAGCTTAATATAAGCTTTGTTATCATAAATCCTCAGTTTTCATAAAAAGATTCAGCTTTTCCAGCATAGCCCATTTCCTCTATAACATTTCCTCTATAATGCCCTTAGTGACATGTAATTTTTTTGAATTATGTATTTTCGAAAACATTGTATATAATGATTTTATTGAAATGAATAAAAAATTTTATTTATTTTTCTATGAACAATTTGAAGCAAAAAATTATTTCTAATATTGTTACTTTAATATTATATTAAATTATTGTAATAGGTGTAAAATAAAAAAAAATAAAATTAAAACCTATTATGGCGAAAATTTGTTGCCGTAATAAATATTTATTATGACGATATTGTTTTCATTGTAATAGGTTATAACTTATTACAATGAAATTATTTTCACCATAATAGATAGCTATTATGGTGAAATAAACTCATCGTAATAAGTTTTTTGCAAAATATATTTTTAAAAAAATTATTACGATGATATGTTTTCATCTTATTTTTTGCTTTTTACGAAGAAATATTTTGTCGTAATATAGTTTTAAAATATTATTAAAAATAATTAAAATATATAACGATGTCGTAATATTTTATTTATTATGATGAAAATATTTTCATCTTAATAAATTATTACGATATCAACTTATTACAATGAATATTTTTTCATCGTAATAAGTTATTACGATGAATTCAGGACTTATTGTGGCAAATTTATTCGCCGCAATAAGTCATTTTTCTTGTAGTGATATGCGATGTCTGGCCTCGTACATACCATTGCGTACATTAAACTTTCGACTGCTGAAGTGTAAGGAACCTTCTTCATTTTCTCCTTCTCCTCATCACTTGAAGACTCTGCTTTGAGCACAACCTGAAGTGGCTTGCAAGAGGAGAACCAACTGGCTTTGCATTGCTCATACCGAACCTATCCAATACCTTCTCAATGTACTTCTCATATGACAACCATATTTTCTTGGTTCTTTTATCACGAAAAATCTACATGCCCAGTATTTGCTTTTCTGGTCCCATATCCTTCATTGCAAATGAATTGCTCAGCTCCTTCAACCTGTCAATCATAGACATATCTTTCCCAAGAATAAGCATATCATCAACATAAAGTAGGAGTATGACAAAATTTTCACTAAACCATTTGATATACACATAATGATCTAAAGCCATTCTTTTGTATCCATTTTCAGCCATAAATGAATCAAATTTCTTGTACTACTGCCTTAGAGCTTGCTTCAGCCCATACAAGCTTTTATTCAATCTGTAGACAAGATTTTTTTACCTTTGACTTTGAAGCTTTCTGGTTGCTCCATATAGATTTTCTCCTTCAAATCATCATGAAGAAAAGTTGCTTCACATCTAACTGCTTAACCTCCAAGTCTAGACTAGTAGCAATACCTAGAGCAATACGAATTGAAGACATTTTAACAATAAAAGAAAAAATCTCTTCAAAGTCAATACCTATCTTTTGACCAAAGCCTTTCACAACCAATCTGGCCTTGTACTTTGGTTGAGAACACTGTTGTTAAGTCTTTAACCTGAAAACCCATTTATTTTTTAAAGTCTTCCTTCCTTTTGATAGTTCAACTAAATCATATGTGTGGTTCTTCCATAAGGCATCCATTTCTTCATGCATAGCTACTAACCACTCTTTTTCTACTCACTTTCAACTGCCTTCTGGTAACATTCTGGTTCACCTTCATTAGTAAGTATTATGTATTCATCTGTATAATACCTTTTGGAAGGTTGACGTTGTTTGGTAGATCTTTTCAACTGAGGCTCTGTAGGAGGTTGCTTATCTTCTTTCTGCTTAATATATCCTACAAGTGAGTTAACATATGCTCTTATACTATTTTCTTGCACATCTCCCCCATCATCCTGACATACTGAAGAAGTAACTGGGTCACAGTCTGTTAATCCTCCTGCAGAATACTTGACTGGCACCTCCTTAAAGTCTTGAAGGGTTTAATCTTCAAAAAATACCATATCTCTGTTTCTGAACACCTTTTGCCTTTATGGATCCCAAAGTTTATAACCGAACTCATCATGTGAGTAATCAAGCAAAGCACATTCTTTTGTCTTACCATCTAGCTTGGACCTCTCAATGTCTAGAATACGTGCAAATGCATGGCAACCAAACACTCTCAAGTGCATGTAAGAGACATCTTTCCCTAATCATACATGCTCTGTAATGCCACCATCTAGAGCTGTACATCACTATAACAGAAACTAAATTTAGCAACACCAAAATGCGTCACTAATGCGTCGCTAAACTGGCTTTAGCGATACATTAGCGATGCAATTATCGCATCGCTGCAAGTCTCGTCACAGAATGAATTTTGTCGTAATTGCGTCGCAAAATAACAACTCTCAATGATGCATTCTATTGCGTCGCAATATTGCGACGCAACGTCCTTGCATTGCAATATTGTGACGCAACGACGTTGTGTCGTAATATTTAATAATAATATTTTAAAAATATTAGCGACGCAATTTCAATCGCTAATGCATCGCTAATTAAATTTTTAAAAAAAATATAAAATATTAAAAATTGAAACGGTTAAATTTAATATTGCGACGCATTCGATTGCGTCGTAGTCGCTTCAATTTTTAATAGTTTATCGATGCATTAGCGATTGAAATTGCATCGCGCGATGCAACATCGTTGCGTCGCAATATTGCGACGCAAGGACATTGCATCACAATACAATTTCAGTCGCTAATGCATCGCTAATTGAAACGGTGATCTGAGGATCGAAACATCATCATCTAGAAATGTACTCATCAAGAATCTCCACTATCACGATCACGTGGTGGCTAAAATCCTGCGACATGCGGCTATCCCGCATGTGACGCATCTGCTCTTATGTCAGAGAGCTCGTGCTGAAGGACTTCCGTGCACTGATCAAACTCCTGCTCAATCTCTTGCCGAACCTCCTCCATAATAGATCTCCGAATGTCCTCTAAATGCTCGGCAGGAATATCGCCAGAATAGCGCAAACTTGGGAAAAATATACAGAAGCTCTAGTGCCCAGAACATGTCTACTAGGACAATTTGAGAATTTGCAAAACTAAGTCTTACAAATTCTCAAACGGGTCTAAAGGTTATAGTGCTATAAGAAACTTATGCTTGTTATTCATATGCCCTTCTCAATTTCGTAACAAGCTCATTACATAACCTGATATCTTTGGAAGACATCCTATAGCCTCTAAACGAATTCAAACTATAGAAAAATAGTAATCTAATATTAAAGTGCACATTCAATAAAGTGATACTATATGATATCAATGATCAACTTGTATACAGGATACCAAACCAGGAGTCTTTTTGGCCACCAGGTTTAGGTTGTTGTTCTATACAAATAGGCCACCCTGAAAAACATGCCTATGGAGAAATCAGTCGCCGGCAAGCTTGTCTTGCATTTGCTTACATTGTTAGGATTAACGCAACTGTGCGTCGCTAATCCGTCGCTAATCAGCGACGCATAATTGCAAATTTCCCGCCTACGCAACGCATTCGATAACGATGCATTTCGATTGCATCGCAGAGAACTACAATGCATTCGAAATGCGTCGCAATATTGCGACGCATGAACATCGCAATGACATTATCCATCGGTGATGATCCAACAGTTGCGATCGATACAAGCCATGATCTGATCGATCGAACCGTTGCGAGATCTTCGACTAATCCCGTCATCTCAGCAATGATCGATTTGTGATCCATCCAATTGATCCGATGGTTATGATCGATTGATATCTCGATCAGACTGATGCTTCATCCGAAATGTCTTGCGATGCATCTGTGATCTCGATTCATCGGACATGAATGATCCAATGGATGCGATCGATTTCCTGATCGATCATCCATCTGATCGTGTGATATTGATTTATGATCCCACTAGATCTACAATATCCAAGTGAACCTTTACTGAGATCTTCCATGATCCGGATCCGATTCGTCGAAATTTGCTATCAAAGATCTTCTATCATCATCGCTAGCGATGCATTAGCCAACTGAATGATTTAGCGAATTCAGTCGTCGCTATAGCCTTATGCATCCGTTGCAGTACTTCCAATGTGTCTATATGCAATGTAGCCAATATGTTGCATCTTCAATGTCAATGAATGCGTCGCTAAATAGCGACGCATATTATTGCTAAATTAACGATTTTTATGTTAAATGTGTCTACTATGCGTCGGTATAGCGATGCATTTCGTCGCTAAATCTGCGTCGCTAATGCATCGCTATATAGCGACGCATTTATTATGTCACTAAATTAATGATTGGAATCCGCTAATGCGTCGCTAGCGTCGCTAGTTTTTGTCGCCGAGGCATCGCAAAAGCGACTCAAAAATGCGTCGCTAAAATGGTATCGCTATTTCAGTGTGCATGGTGACAAGTTTATTACATGAATGCCTCATCCCAAAATCTTTTTGGTAACTTCGACTGTGAAAGCATACATCTGATCTTTTCCATGATTGTGCGGTTCATCCTCTCTACAATCTGAGTACCAGAAACTCTCATCTCATGCTAAATGCCATATGACCTGCAATAATCATCAAATAACCCTGTTTACTCACCACCATTATCTGACCTTATGCATTTTAATTTCTTTCATGTTTCTGTTTCAACTTTGGCATGAAACTCTTTGAAGACATTAATAACCTGATCTTTGGTCTTCAAACCATAGGCCCAAACATTCCTAGAAAAATTATCTATAAAAGTGACAAAATAAAGTGTACTATGATATCTAAAATTAACAGATCCATCAGGAGTTTTTGTTCTCAAAGGACCACAAATATCTATATAGATACGATCCAAAACATGCATTTTTCTAGAAAAAGTAGGACTAGCAAAAGAAACTCTATGTTGCTTGCCAACCAAACAATCAACACATGGGTTCAGATGTATCCCTTTAAAGTTTGATAGAACTTCTCCCTTGGAAAGAACTTGCAGCCCCTTCTCACTCATGTGTCCTAGTCGTTTATACTACAACTCCATGCTGAAGTCTTTCTCTGTAGCATTCAACTGTTCACTATAAGCTTTAGCCTGCAACCTATACAAAGTGTGATATTTTTTCCCACTAGCTACAACAAGTGAACCTTTACTGAGCTTCCATTGTCCTTTGTGAAATTTGCTATCAAAGTCTTCATCATTAAGTCTTCCAACTGAGATTAAATTCAACTGCATGCCTTACATCCTTGAGTACTAACTTAGCCAAGATTGGTCTTCATGTGAATGCCACCCATGCCAATGATGTCTACTATGCCTTGATTTTCCATCTTGACAATACCAAAATTTTTGGTCCTATAGGTAGAAAAAAAACTCCCTCCGTGATGTAGCATGATAAGAAGCACCTGTGTCAATCACCCACTCATGATTCTGACACTCACATGAGAAGATACCATCAGAAGTAGACAAATCAAATAATCATCACTCTGCACTGTAGCTATGATATTCTTCTTTGACTCTATATCCTCCCCTTCGAATCTTTTTTCTTTGTCTTGCTCTTCTTAGGCTTCTTACACTGATTCTTGTAGTGTCATTTCTCACCACAGTTGTAGCAAGTAATATCTTTTCTTGACCTTGATTTATTTCTACCTTTGTATGAATTATCTCTATTTTTAGACTTTGACCGTCCTCTATTCTCTAAGACAAGTGCCTATGAATCAATGAGAAGTTGCTGAATTCTTTCTTCTCAACTCCTCATTCAACAAACTGTCTGTTACTTGACTCATGGTGACAACACCATTTGGTGCAAAATTACTGAGGGAAACCACTAGTGTCACCCAACTTTCTAGCAATGAACTAAGAAGTAACAATGCCTGCAACTTATCATCAAGAGACATTTTCATAGAGGATAACTAGTTAGTAATACTCTACATTTCTTTCAAGTGCTCAGCAATAGAAGCGCCCTCTTTATATTTCATATTCACAAGTTTTCTGATCAAGAAAGCCTTGTTGCCAACTGTTTTTCTCTCGTAGAGACTTTCTAACTTTTTTCAAAGAGAATGTGCAGAAGTCTTAGTGAAAACATGGTGAAAGACATCATCCAACCACTGCCAAATAAAACCGACTGCTTTCCGATCTAACATGATCCAAGCATCATTTATCACTATGACGAGCTTTGCACTGACCCCTTCCAAAGGTCCATATAGATCCTTGCAATACAAGAGGTCCTCCATCCTTAATTTTCATATCATCTAATTATTTTTGTTTAGACTGATCATGCAGGAAATATTATCGGCCTTCATGCTCGCACACAAAAATTTAAGACTGAACCACGCTCCGATACTAGTTGATGGGAAAGAATCCATATACGAACAAATACTAGCAAGCCATAATAACTAGTAGAATAATAAATAAATGTTCAAGTCTCAAAGTCACTTGAGAAACAATCACAAGAGAATAATAGGGATATAAGGATTACGTCACTGAAAAATATGATCTCCTACGTTACCTTCTTATTTTCTTTCTTTCTCTTCTTTTTCTTCTTCTCTTGTTTTTCTTTCCTCCTTTTCTTCACATGAAATCCACGCTCACCACGGAATCAACGCTCATTAAAAAGAAGAAAGATCCCGCTACGCTACTCCCACGGCTTATGACGGTGGTTGCCCACAAAAGAAAGAAGGGAACTAGGAATAAAAAGAAAGGACGCACGCTCCTCTTTTTCTTATCGCTACTAAAAAAACCAAAAAAAAAGGACCAGGGAAAGAGGGAACTCACGCTCCCTCCCTTTCAGCCCTAATGGGCTGAATAAATTGGGCCATGGGCCCAACACTCAAGATGCTAAGAGCATTCGAAGAGGAAGCCGGATGACCGCATCCAAATCTCCTTGGTAATGCCCATATGTTCTCGTTTAAAGATTTTATTTTTAATCACTTGCTTCTTGCTTTGACAGTTCTGATTTGGATTCGATTTATTAATGCAAAGAACTCATCATTCATCTGCTCTTTGATGCTGCTGGAAGTTTCTTTCTACTTCTTTTTTTTCGATCTAATTAGTCTAGCAGAGTAGATTGGCTGGTGGTTCAAATAGAGGAGCTCTGTTTTTTCCCATTATTCACGTATATCTGAAATGGCTCACCAAGATGCCCTAGATTAAGTCGAAATTTTTATGTCTTTAACCATTATTTCGATATTCTCAGCCGCCGCAAATGGCCCAACTCCGGCAAAATCTCACCAATGGACAACACCATCATCCATTCTTCACTTTTCTTTTCCCTCTCTCTCTCTCTATCTCTTTCTTAAAATCTCTGCTAGCTCTTTCCTTACTCTCTTAATAATTTTTATAACTTTGTTTTAAAGTCCCACCTTCCTTCTTCTCTCGCTAGACGTTGCTAGGGTCCGAGAGATAGAAGCAAACGAAGAGAGCCCAAAGCGATCGATCAAAATCTCCAAAGCTGCCGAGGCCGGACTTCAGGAGGCGAGGAAGGGAGGATTCTTTCGTGGATTTTCCAGAATCCTTCTCCACTGGAACCACCCCGCCGAGAACTCCTAGGAGTAGGTAGGTAAATAACTCCACATATGCCAGCCTACATTGCTTCTCTTCCTCTGTTTCTTCCCAAAAAAAAATTAGATCCTATCTAAAGCCTTGGTCGGGGTTATGGATCTTGAGAATGGACGGCATGAGGTGATTGGAAGGTGTTGTTAATGGATGGGACTTCCTCATCTATGAATCGCCAGCGAGTGGCAAGGTCAACAGGCAAGAAGCCTCAAGAAGCCGCCACATCTTCTTTTGATAACCCGAACTTCCTCTTTTTCTGCCCTTTTGGGTTCAGTATTTTTTTAAAAAAATGTTGCCAACGCTTTAAGGCGTCGGCAATATTAAGATTTGTTGTCTTCGGTCCTTCCACTTTTTCGATGCTTGTAAAAGCATTGGAACAATATTTTCCGATGTTTTTAAGCGTTGACAAACGATATTTTAACCTCAGTATAGCAAGAATTTATTGTAGTGCATGCACTGAAAACAACTTCTGAAGATCTAGCCCTTTTAGACATACCCATCTCTTTTGCTTTCCTTCCCGTGGTGCGAGCATGCAGTGAGAGTGCGCACAAATTTATTTTTTTTATAATAACTCATATAAGATAAGATTGACTGATTAATTGAGATTATACCATCAATTAACTATAGTATAAAATTACATCGTTCTTCTCTGCTCCTTCGGCAGTGGACCGACATACGGTCTTCATCTTTTGAAAGCCTTCCTCCAGGGTTTGTCAAAATTAACTTTGACAGAGTGTTCGATGTAGGCTTGCCGGATCGGCTTTTGTAATTCGAGGGCCTGGTAGTGATTTGCTGGCGGCTGGTGGCTTTGGTATTCTTGACTCCTCTGTTCCTTTGGCCGAGCTCTATGCAGCCTGGGCCAGTATTTTCTATGCTATTATGACTCTGCATGTTCATAACATGATTATTGAGGGCGGCTCTCTTACATTTATTCGCTGGATTCAAAAGAATAGCTGCTATCAAGCACCTGTCAATTCTCTGCTCTTCGACATTTGGGCTAGTCTGCGGATGTTGACAATGTACAGATCCGTCATGTCTATCGTAAAGCCAATTCTGCGGCTGATTGGGTAGCGACGGTTGTGGCTCATCATATGGGTTTTTGTGTTTGGAAGCAGGATGATTATGTCCTTTTATTCTTAATCAAATATTGTATTCGGATCTATCTGGGCTGACTCGCACTAGAGTGTTATCGCCTATTTGTACCAAAAAAAAAATAACACATCGTTCTTATTTTTGCATGTACGTGCGTTCACACACATAAAATACATCCAAGATAAGACTGATCAATTCTCTTATATTGGTCAGCCTTAGTCTGTGGGGACTGTGCTTTCATTTGATGCCAATGTATGATTTGTAGCACCTAGAATTTAATTATAATTCTTAGCAATTGCTCACCCACGTGTTTGCTACCAGTGAACCACGTAATTTACAATGGGCTGTTGTATTTTGATGTCTTTATTTCACGGGGAAGTTGTTCTTTGCTCTGGGGCATTTTTAGCCCGCTCAGTATATGAAAGATCATATCCCAGATGAAAGAGTTATTTCTATTTGTTTGATTGCGTTCAGATTTTAGACTCAGGAACAAAAGAGACACGGATTAACAAATTCATTTTAGTAGTTGCTGTCTAACGCTGCTCGTTTGTCGCAATTGACTCGACATTGAATTTCAGAGGGGGCCATGTTGCCTTGCTTCAGATTAAATAAATAAGCATGATTGCGTCTTGTTTATGGGAAGCGTGCAGTAGAGTTTGCAAGTTGGAAAACTCTTGATTCAGACCTGACGGGCCCGTCACTGATTATTTTACCTGGCAATTCCAGCTCAGCAACTCGGATAAGTCATAGCTCTCTATGCGTCTCAACGTGAGGAAATTGCTAAGACCCGGAGACGTACATCAATTAATTAGACGAAACGGAAGAAGATCAAAAATGTTTCATTAATTTCTTGCGAGTCGTCCCGTCATGGTGGGCTCAATCGAGTCATTTTCTTCTCAAAAGCTAGCCCGGTCGCATGATTTCAACTTGCAAGACAGATAAACGATTCAATTATTTAGTTGAGTCATGAGCTAGTTGATTTAACGTTCCAAGCTTAATAATGTGACGTGCAGCCAACGGCATAACCCATGTTTTCTGTTATTAAGATGTGGGGATCGTCAGCATGATGCTTCTTCATGGTCGGCGTGTGGATTCCACTAAATTAAATTGCGATGGTTTTGTTTATTAGTTCATGAATATTGGCGCTTGGTAAAGCTATACGTCGTGTATTGCCACTCATCTGAGTATCGAGTTTGTTTCTCCCTGGGACTAACTTTTCAAAGAAAATTATAAGAAACCACGCGAGTTGTGCGAAGAGCTGCCATGGAAAGTTATTGCTGGAAATGATTTACAATTCTATGATAAAAAGCAACAGAAAACATCACAAACTCTCTCTCACACACATCCTTAAACAAGGGAACTACTATTTGCACTATCCAAATTACTCTCCACACCCCCCTTCATTAAAAAAAAAAAAAAAATTTCTAAACTATCCTCCCTTTTTTTTTCCACACCCCCCACTCCCGTCTCCTCCCCCTTTCGGCGCCGTCCATGTCTCCTTCCCTCCTCAGCAACGCCCCTTCTGGCCCCATCTCCTTCCCGTCTCCTTTCCGGCATCGCTTCCTTTCTCCTTTCTAGCACCACCCCCTCCCTTCTGTCTCCTTCCTCTTCCCTAGCACCCTTCCCCCACTCCTCGGCACCTGCTCTCTCCCAGCGCTCCCCCGGCTCTCCGGCACGGTCCTCTCCAGCCTTTAGTGTCCCTCTCCCTTTCGGCACAGTTCGGCCAAACAGGACCAAATAGAGACCCTTCGTTTGGTCCTGTTTGGCCGCGGAAGGAGGAGGGCGCTGGAGGCCGAAGAGGACCGGTGTCGAAAAGCCGAGAAGGGGTGCCGGAAGAGAAGGTACTGAAGAATGGGGGAAGGGGAAGGAGATGGAAGGAGGGGGGCGGTGCCGAGAAGGAGGAAAGGGTGGTATCGAAGAGCAGATGTATAGGGGGGACGGAGGTGTGGAAAGAAAAAAAAGATTATAGTTTAGAATTTTTTTTTTAAATGAGGAAGGGGGTATACTGAGTAATTTGGGGTGCAAATAGAAATTTGCTTAAACAAGAGTACGTACAAAGGATCTATCATGGTTTCTCCATCTCTTTAATTTTTTTACCTTAAATCAGTGTTGTTTTATAGAGCAAATATTCAATCTACTCTATAATGGATCTTAGTTTTGGTATATTCAAAGAAACCAGACTGATGATGGCCAAGCATTCTTCCACTTTGCTTTATCTAGTCGATCTCCTCAATTTATATATATATATATATATACATGTCACTTTTTTATGAATTCGAATTTTTTAAAAAATGATCAATTTCCTTTATTTGTGAGAAAAGAATTCAGAAATTTCTTTTATTGATTCAAACCAAAATCAATCAAGAGAGGCATATCAAAATGTTAACATTGACCCTTCCCATGCTCTGCATAGCTTCTGGAAGCTCATCAGTCCCTTTATTTGTGTGAAAGAATGTGTTCCTTAGGATCAAAGGTAGTTGGGTGACTTCAATTCTTGAGGATAGAGTTAGATGAAGCATACATATCCAGAGGAGGCGCCAGCTCAATAATTGAGTTAAAACTTCAGTCATATGGAAGAAGATGTAAGCAAATGGGTTAATAAACTCTGACAAAAAACCAATGATTCTGGTGTTGTCCAAATCATTCTATTATTGCTTAATTATTCATGACTCAGATTCTCCAAAATGATTGACGGACTAAGAAGATAGCGGCCTATTGAAGTCCATATATACCTGTCGGTCAAGTGATGTGCTGCAGTAGGATTGAAATTTCAGCGATGTTGAATACATTGGATTTGCTCACAATCATAGATCATAAGATAGTATTCGAACTGGAACTAGACCTAATTAAATTGCTCCCCTTTGGTCTGTTTTTCCTAGCTGGATGATCTTTGAGAAATCAGCCAAACAAGCTGGTTGCTGCCCAGTGGCGTGCAGATTTGGCGCACTTGCTCTTCAAGCATGGAATATTTCATCCGTCACCAACCCAATCATTCAAGAACATGATGAACGTGACGATAGGAAGAGGAGGTTGGTTTTACAAGTAACTGATGCATAATAGCTAGTATTTATCATAAAAACATGCCAAATGAAAGGCTTTTCTTATTACTCAAGAATGCTGTCAGCTCCAGTCTGCCTGTACTTTTCTCACCTTTCCAAACTCTAAATGGTTTACCTTCTTCAAATAACATCGCTTACAACCTGAAGTCAAACTTGCTCCATACCAGCACAATGTTAAGGAAAAGAAGATAATATTTTCATTATATAAAGAAATATGGATTGTAACATTTCAGAAACTTAATAAAATAAAATAAAAACTAACTAAAAATGTATTATTTTACTACCAGAAATTAACCTTTCAGCAAGAGAATTTTTTTTGTGAAACTCAAAAAGTATTTGGTCAAGAGTTTCATCGAGAGATTTTCAAGGAAAATTTGTTTCTTGGAATATATGATGTTGGTAAAAGTCTCCCTCAGAAATTCCCTGATAATTACTGAGAGATCTAAAACTTTCAACAAGAAATTTTTATTTGGTGAAATTGTAATCCATTTGCCAAGAACCAGCCATTTTTCAAAGGATTCACTAACCAAAATGCACTCAGAAATCCCTCGGTAATTACCAAGGGATTCATCAAGGAAATTTTCCTAAAATGCACTCAGAAATCCCTCGGTAATTACCAAGGGATTCACATATCCCTTAGTCTTTTTTTTTTTTTTTTTTTTTTTTGCTTTTCGTTTTGTTTGATTCTATTTTTTGGTGATTTGTGGGGAAGCAGAGCCGTTGATTACCAAGGGATTAAAATATGTAGCAGCATGGAAAAGAAATGGTGAAAGCCCGGGTATTTCTCCAACAAGGAATCCCACTGTTCAGCCGCAACAGTTATATGGTAGGAGACGGAAAGAAGGCAGCGGCCTAAGTCCATCTTTTATTTTTTTTATTTTTTCTATATTTTTTATTTTTTTATGTTTTTTAATGATAACTGAACCTGACATGGATTACTTAGACCATTATAAGCAGGTTTGATAGGGTCCAAGTAGGTTGCAAATATCGGGTTGACCCGTGACCCGACCCAACCCGACCCGATTCGAGCAAGTGATGATAGCGAAGGATGGAAAGATGATGATAACGCTGAGGAGCTCTGACAGGGAGGAGTTTGACGTTGAGAAGGCGGTGGCGAAGCAGTCAGTAATGATCGGGAATATGATCAAGGATGGATGCTTCGAGGGGATGGGATCCCTCTCTTAAACATCACCAGTAAGGTCCTTGCCAATATCCTTAAGTACTGCAAGAAGCATGCTGACTTCGCAGTGGCAAGCCCTCCGGCCATGATTGCAGGGCCACCACCAAGGAAGACATGGCTATGTGGGACGTCGACTATATCAACAATGAGCAGGATGTCCTCTATATATATCATGTAGGATATAGAGGTTTAATGATATATAAAAAATAAATAAGGATTTTATCATTAATTTTAAAGAAAAGAGGTCTTGAATATGAGATGAATTTAATTTAACAAGAGACATAGAATAGGATTGATTTGTTGGCTACAACCCGTGACTCGACTCGACCCAAATTGGATTCGAACCGGATCCATATTTTATGGATTGGGACTAGGTTATACATGGACTTGACCTAACCTGAAGGGCCCATTGGGTCAAGAAATTTAATCATAAATCCGACCCAATTTTTTATTAGATTGGATTTAATTTAATATCAACAC
>UESW01004960.1:153750-174262 GCA_900491605.1 Calamus simplicifolius | reverse complement strand
GATGTCCTCTATATATATCATGTAGGATATAGAGGTTTAATGATATATAAAAAATAAATAAGGATTTTATCATTAATTTTAAAGAAAAGAGGTCTTGAATATGAGATGAATTTAATTTAACAAGAGACATAGAATAGGATTGATTTGTTGGCTACAACCCGTGACTCGACTCGACCCAAATTGGATTCGAACCGGATCCATATTGTATGGATTGGGACTAGGTTATACATGGACTTGACCTAACCTGAAGGGCCCATTGGGTCAAGAAATTTAATCATAAATCCGACCCAATTTTTTATTAGATTGGATTTAAATTTAATATCAACACCCGATCAAGGAACCGGGTCAAGTTGAGATCAAGCATAATCCGATCTGACCCTACACATTTGTAACCCTAGGTCAGGTGTGAGATTTGCCATATCAGGATAGTTGTTAGGCCATCCAAAGATTTAGAGCTCCAATCCTTTTATTTTCTAATTATTTATTTGTATATATATATAATTGGAAGGCATTCGAGAGGCAAGTTTCAAGCCTATGGCGAGCTCTGTGCTTGTTAAACGGTGCTCTATGGTGTACTTTTAATAGCTGATTGAATAGTGCTATTTATTGGTTCGATAATAGCATGTGATATGCTATGTACTAGTTCGATGAAGCTCGTCTATGCAAGGTAAGTCATTCGCGAGCTACTCACATCGTTGGAAGGGTTGGAAGGTGATGTGGAATGAAGAAAGAGGTGGAATGGTTTATTTTTAGTTAGAAAAAGAGTGGTGTTTTGATAAGATTTGAATGAGTTAGAGAGGGAAAGGGATGAAGGAATTTTTTTAATTTAATTAATGGTATTAAAATTAATAATAATATTGATTTTACTTATGACTTTTATTTTTATGCTAGTAAGAGAATCTGTAAATGACGTATGCTTAGTACAAGATTTTAAAATCACTAAGGTTGTGTTTGATGCATGGCCAGATAATCCTAAATGGTAATGTATATTACCTACAAGATAGATTACCACTTCATATATTACCAGTAATATTGATTACTGTGTTTGGTATACACAGGTAATGCTATAATAATATTGATTACTATGTTTGGTATGACAAACAGATTACCAGTCATATAACATTAAATTCTCAAAATTTCCTAAATTAAATTATTAAACATTTATATATATATATATATTTAATTTAAAAATATATTTATAAATTATAATGTTTAAAAAAATTATATTTATAAATGATATTTGAAGCGGCCAGTGAGGATGCAGAGGCCATCGATCTAAAGAAGTTTTGCGATGTTTGAAGACCATCGTGGAGTCACTGGGCAGCAGAGATCCGCAGTTCAATTCAGCGTGGAAGAAAATGTGGCTCGAAACTTTCGATACGGAGGTTCTAACGAGTTCGGTACAGGAGGATGCGAGTAGAGAGCAATCAAAGAAAGAAAGGGCAATCTTATCAAAAAAATAATTTATGAGATTATCATGATAATATGGATAGCCACCCCTTCATATGGCAAAGGTAATCCAGATTATCACTACAAGATAGATTGTCATTCAAAATACGTACCAAATAGTTATCTGATGTGTCCCTTTTAAATTATCGGTAATCTGGATAGATTACCTACTACCAAATGCCCCCTAAGGGATTTCTAAGAAAAAAAATTTTTGATATTATTTTTTTATTTTTAAAAATATCTTACAAGTATCAAAGGATTTATCCCTCAGTAAATCTCTAAGGGACCCAACTTTCTTTACAAATTTCTTACTAAAAATTGTTTAACTAACCACTCACTGATCCCTTGCAGATTACCAAAGGATTTTTAAGAAATTTATCAAGGAAAATATAACCCTAGCAAATCTCTTAGGTTGCGTTTGGTATATTGCCAACAACTGAATGGTAATGTAGATTACCTATAAGATAGAATATCACTGGATGGATTACCAGTAATGTTGATTAATGTGTTGGTATACACGGGTAATGTTACAGTAATATTAAATATTTTGGTATGACAAATAGATTACCAGTCATATAACATCAAATTTCCAAAATACCCCTAAATCAAATTCATATACTAAATCAAATCTATTAAAAATTTTTAAAATACCACAAATTACCCCTAAATCAAAGTATTTATATATAGGTAGAAGATACTAGATTTAATTTTTTTAAGATTAAAATATATTTTTAATCTTTAAACATTTATTCAAATTTTTTTTGATTCTTAAACTTTCAATTATAATAATTTATTTATTATTTTAAAAATAATTTATTTTTAATATTTTTATAAAATTAATTAAGATTAATAGAATAATTAATATATTATAACATGAATGGATCGATTAGTTGATAGCAAAATGTAAGTTATTTTTAAATTTTTAAAAATAAATTAAAATTTATTAATTAAATTAATTTGATAAAAATAGTAAAAGAATTAAATTTATTAATTTATAAAAATAAATAAATTTATTTATTTAATTTATTTAAAAAAAATTATTTTTTAATATAAAAATAAATTTTTTTTTTTATATCAAAAAATTTGTTTAGTTTAAATATTTTAATTGTATTTTAAAAATATTCAATTTCTATATTTTTAATATTTTTTTTTTTTTCTTTATTTTTAAATTTTATTTTTTTATTTTAATTAATTAATTTTTTTTTCCTATTTTTTTTTTTTTTTTTTTTTTTTTTTTTCTAAGTATTAAATTAATTTTTTTTTTAATTAATTTTTTTTTTTTTCTTAAAAATAGTAATTTTTTTTTTTTTTTATTTTTTAATTAAACTTTTCTTATAACTATTTTTTTTTTTTTTTTTTTTTTTTTTTGTTTTAGTTTTTTTTTCTATTCGATATTTTTTTCTATGGATGAATAATACCGCGGTTATTTTTTTTGAAGATATGAGAAAAGAGATACGGCGGCGTGACATGAGAAAAGAGAAAAATAATAAATGATTTTTTTGGAGAAAAGGATAATTTTATTTTTACAAAAAAGGCAGGGGCAATTTTGTTAAAAAAAATTATTAGATTACAACATATCCGGTAATGTGGATAGCCACCTCCCTCTGAGGTAATTTGGAATCCAAATTATCACTGCAGATTCAAAACACATACCAAACACATTATCTGATGGGCCCCTTTTTAAATTATCGGTAATCTGATAGATTACCTGCTACCAAACACCCTGTTGCTGCCAAATCACTTGCGGTGAGTGCCGGTGGGCGAAGATCTTCATAGGTCGTAGGAAGTGTGGAGGGAGCATCGTCTTCCTCCAGGAACCTGCAAAAAGCCCCAGATCGATGATTCCGATGGGGACCCTCCGAAGCTCAAGTTAGTGGTTGGTAGAACAGGAATTTCGTAATGGAGTAGTGCTTGAGGGTGTCGAGATTTCGTCCCCCTTGCCTTGTAAGCTAGGGACCTTTTTTATACCTATCCTTAGAGCTGCTGGGTCTCCCTTCTGTTAGGATAAGCTTTGTAAACGGCAGGCAGGTACGCCATTGCTGAATGGGTGCCGGGAATATCGGTGACTGTGCAGTGTGTTGGCAACTGCCTGTGATTTTGATCGTAACAGGCGGGCTGGCCGTGCTGTGGTTTGTGTTTCAAGAAGCCGGATCGAATCTGGGGCCGAGGCAAGACTGGAGCCATGGCCGAGCCGAATCCGAGGCCGATGCGAGACTAGAGCCATGGTTGAGCCGAATCCAAGGCCAAGGCGAGACTGGAGCTGTGGCCGAGCCGAATCCAAGGTCGAGGCGAGACTGGAGCCATGGCCAGGCCGAATCCAAGGCCGATGCAAGACTAGAGCCATGACCGAGCCGAATCCGGGGCCGAGGCGAGACTGGAGCCGTGGCCAAGCCGAATCTGAGGCCGATGCGAGCTGGAGCCGTGGCCAAGCCAAATACAGGGCCGAGCTCTAAGCAGGGATTGTTTTAAAAAATTATGCGGGATGTTATTATACCGCCTGATGGTGATTAGCCATATCAGATGCCTTTCTGCCCCCAAGATGGGTGAACGTGCACCTACCATCGAAAGGGGGTGTTTTATCACCCAGTGGCTAATCTTCAGGCGACGTGTGTCAAGAGCCATCCTCCCCTTAAATGGTGCATCGGACGCTGCGACACCATCATCTCGCCCGTCTCGACTGTTGGGATCGAGGAGGATTTCCCTCGGGGGCCAGGCAGGCGCATCATTGCAGTGAGGTTACCGCCATCCAATCGTTGGCTCTGGACCGCGCACTCCAGGTGGTTGCCATAGTCGTCCCCAATGGGAAGTGGGAACATAGCTGGAGCAATCTTGGCGGGATGATTTCAAAAGAGAAGTCTATAAAGGAGGGCGTTCTTGGCTCAAGCTATCCTTACTGCTTTCGTTTTCGTCCCCATTCTGGTTTTACTCGAGCCTGTTCGTCTTCCACCTCCCGAGCCTTTCACCTTTGATTCTTCGTCCTCAAATCCTTCAGGTTAGTTCTGTTCTCATGGCTTCTTCCTCCCTTTCATGCTCAATTTCTGGTTCCGAGGGTTATTCCCCCAATCTTCCTCAACATCCCTCTTCCTCTCCGGCGCCCAGCTAGTCATCCTCTACGGAGGATGTCCCAGCGAGGCAGCGGCGAGTGGTCGGGCGATTTCCTGTTGAAAATCGCCTGACCGCCAGACAGGCCCCCATCCGGCTATTGCCGGCCCCTCTCGTGCAGGGGAGTCTTCCAAGGGGATCGTCTCTGCGATGACGGCCAGGAGATAATCAATCTTAGGGCTTGTTATCTAATTCCCACCGACCTCTGCCTATACCGGCCTCTTCCTGAGGATAGGGTAACCTCTTCTTACCCTGATAGGGTTGCCCTCTACGAGTATTATTTCAAGGCTGGGCTCCGTATTCCCATTCATCCTTTCATACTTAATGTTTTAGATAGATATTCCTTGGCCTTGGCTCAATTGGTCCCAAATTCCATTCGAACCCTCGTAGGTTTCCTAGTGCTATGCCACATTCATGGGATAGAGGCTAGGATTTCTTTTTTCCGTTGCTTCTATACCCTTAGGAAACAGTCGGGATGGTGGTCCTTCGCTCCTAGGCCCACTAGAATTCTCAAGTTGCATCTTCTTACCTATGTTAAGGGATGGAAAAGTAAGTTCTTTTTTCCTAAATTGAGGGAGTGAAGACCGAGTGGGGAATCCCTGATACTGATGCCAACAAAGACCCCAGAATTCTTCCAAGAGACCAAGAGGCGTTCAGGCAGTTGATTACTGTCGACGTCCCTCGATGCAATCGGCTGTTAGCCGAGTAGAATCTTCGGCTAGCGGGCCTTCTCCCGAACAATGGTGAGCAGTAATAATATGTTTTTATCTTTTACATTTTCCCCTTTCTTCTTCTTCTTCTTCTTTTTTTTTACACTCTTCCCTTCATGCTCCTGATATAGGAATGGCACCATCGCTTCACGAGATAAGGTAAGCTGCCACAAGGAAAAGAAAGGTTAAGGCGGATGGGGCCCCCACCGAGAAGAGGTCCATCATCAAGATTGCCAAGAGGATCGAGGCTGAAGAGACCTCTGGAAGGGGCGAGACGGAGGGAAGGGTCAAGGTCGGAGAGGCCTCGAGAGGGAGCGGGGCGGAAAGGGCCAAAGCCGAAGAAGCCCTAGGAAGTGAAGTGGTAAGGGCCGAGGCTAGAGAGGCATCGGGATGGAACGAGGCGGGGAAAAGGGGTGTACCTCATTCGCCTTCACCAGCACCGCCTCCGTCTCCTATCGATCTGATCGATACTTCTCCGAAGGGGATACTAAAGCGCCGTCACCACAACCCATAGCTCCCGAAGCAAAAGTGGCTAACTCGGCTACAAGGCCGACTCCAGAAGCTGCCCTATCTCCCGAAGGGGCAGCGGTCGAGGCATTCCCACCAGCAAAGGTGCCAGAGGGAGAAGAGTCGAAGGCTGAGCCCTCGCCTACAGCCGCCGGGTCAGAGGAGGGAGATGGCATCGATCCCTCTTTTCAGTCAATTTTGATGCGCTATAGCTGCTGGGCTGAGCGAACATTGGCCCAGGCTTTCATGCCTGAGCTACAAAAGTTCCTTCGACATCAAGGGAGATCTACATTCTTTCGAGAGGTGTCCGTGGCACATCTCTGGGTAAGTATTGTTCCATTGTAAACTTTTGGGACCGTTTCTTCATCTAAACCAAATAATTTGATCAGGCATTGAACTCTACGACCGCCATGAGGGGTCTTTGGTCCTAGGCCGAGGTTGCTCTCGACCAATCTCTAAAGGAAATTCGAGAAGTCCAGGCTAGAGCAGAGATGGCCGAGGCAGCCCTAGAGGAGGCTCGGGCAGAGACTGCCCAAGCGCAAAAGGCTGAAGCTGAAGCCAAGGCCGCCCGCTTCCGTAACCTGGCTATGGCTGAGAAGGCGGAGGAGGCGCTAGAAGTGGCTCAGCGCCAAGCGGCCAATGAGCTTGATAATGCTCAGGTGGCAGAGGAAAAGCAGAGGGTGGTAGAAGAGAAGCATAAAGCCACTGAAGCAGAGGTTTACCTACTGAAGCACCGGCTGCACTCTGCCACCATTGAGATCGGAGTGGCCGGAGAGCGGGCCTAGAATGCTGAGGAAATTGCTCGCCAAAGAGACACTGAGGCAGCACATCTGAGGGCGGCGGTGACCGAGGTTGAGAAGAAGGCCGACGAGGCCGAGAAGAAGGTCATCGAGGCCGAGGAGAAGGCCGCCGAGGCCGAGAAGAAAGCCATTGAGGCCGTAGAGGATTTTAGGAAGTCCAAAGCCTTCAGTAGGGAGCTGGCCGAGACAATTGCATTTGCATACGATGGTGGCTTCCAAGATTGCAAGGAGAAAATACGCAGACTCTACGGCCTCGAGGGAATTGAAGAGCTGGAGCCGGACAAAGTTCCCATAGATGATGACTTAGCTCTGGCTGAACCCTAGTTTCTTTTGTTTTCACTACATTGTATCAAGTCCAACTTAAATCGGCAATTTTGTAAACTTTTTCTATTAATGGAATTTTGACCCCTAATGCTCATGACTTGCACCGTAGTCAAGTTTTTTAGCGGATAAGTCGAAACGAACCGAATACCAATGACTTGAGAACATGACCATACATCGCAGGACAATGCCAGAGTCGATGCCAAGGGAGAACTCCACCACTTTGGTCTAGGGACACAGTTAGAAAGCCTGCTAGAGGGCTGATGTGGGATTGGGTTTGCGTACCGATGCGGAGTCGAACCTGTGCCGACACGGAGTCGAGCGAGTACCGATGCGGAGTCGAACTTGTGCCGACGTGGAGTCCAACTTCAGACGCCGATGCAGAGGGGGGTTCCATGCCGAGGCGAGCTCGGGTCCTAGTGCTGACGTAGAGTCGGGTCTCAAGTGCCAACGCGGAGTAGGGCTTCAAGTGCCGACGCTGAGTTGGCTTCAAGTGCCGATGTGGAGTCGGGCTTCAAGTGCCGACGCGGAGTCGGGCTTCAAGTGCCGACGTGGAGTCGGGCTTCAAGTACCGATGCGGAGTTAGGCTTCAAGTGCCGAGGGGAGGCTCGGGCTTGGAGTGCCGAAGCGGAGCCTGGCTTAGGTGCTGAGGGGAGGCTCGGGCTTGGATTGTCGACGCGGAGCCGGACTTAGGTACCAAGCCTCCGCATCGGCTTAGGTACCAAGGGGAGGCTCGGGCTTGGAGTGCCGATGCGGAGCTGGGCTTAGGTGGCGAGGGGAGGCTTGGGCTTGGATTGCCGACGCAGAGTCGGGCTTAGGTCCGAGGGGAGGCTCGGGCTTGGAGTACCGACGCGGAGCCGGGCTTAGGTGCCGAGGGAAGGCTCGGGCTTGGAGTGCCGACGCAGAGCTGGGCTTAGGTGCCGAGGGGAGGCTCGGGCTTGGAGTGCCGAGGCGGAGCCGGGCTTAGGTGCCAAGGGGAGACTCAGGCTTGGAATGCCGATGCGGAGCCGAGCTTAGGTGCCGATGGGAGGCTCGGGCTTGGATTGCCTACGCGGAGCCGGGCTTAGGTACCGAGGGGAGGCTCGGGCTTAGAGTGCCAATGCGGAGCCAGGCTTAGGTGCCGAGGGGAGGCTCGAGCTTGGATTGCCGATGTGGAGCCGGGCTTAGGTCCGAGGGAAGGCTCGGGCTTGGAGTGCCGACAAGGAGCCAGGCTTAGGTGCCGAGGGGAGGCTCGGGCTTGGAGTGCCGACGTGAAGCCGGGTTTAGGTGCCGAGGGGAGGCCCAGGCTTGGAGTGCCGACGCGGAGCCAGGCTTAGGTGCCGAGGGGAGGCTCGGGCTTGGAGTGCCGATGCGGAGCCTGGCTTAGGTGCCGAGGGGAGACTCAGGCTTGGAGACTTTCATTAGTAAGGATATGAATTATATTCTGGCAGGCATTCCCGAATTAAAGACATGAATAACTATTGATAGTACCGACGCAGGTTTTCCACGTTCCAAGTGCAAGGTAGAGGTTTTCCGTCCAGCTCCTCAATCTTGTACGCTTCATGGTGGAGTGCCTCCGTGACTCGGTAAGGACCCTCCCATTTCAGAGCTAGCTTGCCTTCTTCCGTCGGCTTTGAAACTTTGGCTCGTCGGAGGACCAGGTCTCCTGGTAGGAAAGCCTTGGGGCGGACGCGATCATTGTAATACTTGGCTGTTCGCTGTCGGTAAGCTGCCATCCAGAGTCGCGCCTGGTCCCGTAATTCTTCAACTAGGTCGAGGTTGGCCCGCAACTGATTTGGGTTATCCCCCTTGCTGTACCACTTCGTCCGGGGTGTTGAGAAATTATTGAAACATAATTGCCCCAACTCTATTGATTTTGATGATTTCCAAAAGCCATGAATATATTAATAGAATAATGAATTATTTATCAAATACCTGAGTTTATTTAAAAATGAAAAATATAAACTATCAATGTTTACATTCAATGAGTTCTTGAATCAATTAAAATAAAAAGAATTTTTATACTTGAGATTTCATGAATTAAACTTGAGATTTCAAAAAGAATTCTTATACTACTCATTTGATAATCAATAACTTAATGGAAAATGTCTTGAATTGATGATCAAATCAATTCTATTCAAGTCACATTTATATTTAAATTTATTTGGGACGAGTTTTAAAGTCTATCAGAACATTTTTCTGATTTTTGTATCGCTCCCGAGCCGACTCAAGGGTTTCCGAGTCGACTCCCCAAATGTCTGTTTTTCAATATTGTCCTGAGTCGACACTTGAGTTTTCAAGAGTCGACCCCTGAACCTTCGCGAGCCGACTCATGGACTGTGCGAGCCGACTCGACTCAGACGGCAGAAGGCTCATTTTTTTAGCACTTCTCGAGTCGACTCCCCGCATATCTTGAGTCGACCCTTGAAAGTTAGGTGTTTCTGGAATCGAGTGTTCGAGCCGACTCACGCAGTGCTCGAGCCGACTCCACGAATCTGGACGCGATTTTTTCGATGACACATCAGCTCCCAACGGTAATTTTTGAATAACGGCTATTTTTCTTGTTTCTAACGGATATATTTTGCAGAATCTATAAATAGAGGAGCTCTTTTCAAATCAAAACAACAAAAAAACAAGAAAAAGAGAGATTATCATCCAAAAAGAGGGAAAAACAGAGCTTTATTGGAAAAATCTTCTAGCTCAAAATAGAGTGATTCAAAAGGAGTGAAATCCAAGAGGAAGTTTCGTCTGCTCCTTCTCATCAATCCACAAGAGTCAAAAGAAAATCCAAAAGCTTTTCAAAGATCAAATCGAAGGATTTTCAAAAGAGGAGAAAAAGCTTCATCTCAACTCCAAAGTTTTCAACGGTCAAGAATCTTGCTGAGGCCTGATTCAACACTTCAAGAGGAGTTAAAGAGAAGAAGGAAGAAAGCCAAAGCCACTACCATCTGCAATTTATCAGGCTTTTCTAACCTTTTTATACTTTATTTGTATATTTGCTCAAGGGGAGCATTTATATTTAAAACTCTTATTTTTGTTTGCTGATTCAATCAGTGGATTGAATCAGTGGAGGTTGGTATACCTCGTTGCAAGCCGGAGTGCTTGTGTTGGGTTAGTTGTGAGCCCGTGAAAAACAACGTGTAGGGTTTTGTGCTGGTAAGCCCGAGTTAAAACCAGCTGGGTTCGTTGTGACCCGGGAAAACAACAAGTTTGAGTTGTGAGCTTGTAAAACAACTCGGCTGTAATCTAGAGAGATTATAGTGTGGACCCAAGTGAATCTTGGGAGTGGACGTAGGTGTTGGTTGCACCGAACCACTATAAAATTATCTTGTGTTTGCCGTGCTATATTTTCTCTCTCTCTATCTCTTTATTATTTGCTTGTGTATTGATTAAAGTTAGCTCTCACTTGCACATCTTGCTAACTAATCAACTAAAGTTAAAAAGTCTTAAATTTTTAAGAACCCAATTCACCCCCCCCCTCTTGGGTTGCCATCTGGGCCAACAATTGGTATCAGAGCAAGTGCTCATTTAGAATTTGATCTCACGATCAAGGGCTAAAGATCCTTATGGCAACACAAAGTGGTTCATGTTTTGCTGAAGGTCATTCTACGAATCGACCTCCTTTATTTAATGGAACCAACTATTCATATTGGAAAGCTAGAATGAGAATATTCATTCAAGCTTCTGACTATGAATTGTGGGGAGTAATAACTAATGGACCTAGTACACCCACACACTTAGTTGATGGCATTCTTGTTCCTAAGCCCGAAAGGGATTGGAATGATAATGATAGAAGAATGGCACAATTAAATGCTAAAGCCATTAATATTTTATATTGTTCCTTAGACTCAAATGAATTCAACCGAATCTCAACTGTAATTCCGCAAAAGAAATTTGGGATAGGTTGGAAATAACTCATGAAGGAACAAACCAAGTAAGGAATCAAAAATAAACATTTTGGTTCATAAATATGAATTGTTTACAATGGAACAAACTGAAACCATCACATGCATGTTCACTAGATTCACTGATATTGTGAATGGTTTAAAAGTCTTGGTAGAATTTATTCTAATGCTGATCTTGTGCGCAAAATTCTTAGGTCACTACCAAGATCGTGGGAAGCAAAGTCACTGCTATCCAAGAAGCAAAGGACCTCAATGCATTACCTTTAGAGGAGCTTCTAGGATCCTTAATGACCCACGAGTTAACAATGAAGCAGCATGTTGAGGAGGAAACAAAAAGAAAGAAAACACTTGCCCTCAAGACTGCAGAAATGGAAGAGAGCAGCAGTGAAAGTAATGATGAAGATGATGAGGAAACTGCTCTCTTGGCCAAAAAATTCAGAAAGTTTATGAGAAAAAGGCCCTTCCATAAAAAGAAATTTGGAGCAAGAATTGATGGAGAAAAGATAAGAAAAAGGACAAGGAGAAAGAAAAAGAAAAGAGCCCTTAGTATGTTATGAGTGCAAAAAGCCAGGGCACTTTAGATATGATTGTCCTTTGCTGAAAAAGGCCTACAAGAAAAAGAAGAAAGCATACATGGCAACATGGTCTGATGAATCTTCCTCGTCGGAAGAAGAAGAACAAAAGGAAGTTGCCAATATCTGCTTCATGGCCAACGACGACGACAACGACAATGAGGTAAGTTCTGAAAACTCAAATGATGATTTACTTTTGATGAAATGTTTGAGGCTTTCAATGAACTTATGATTGATTTTAAATCCTTGAAAAAAAAGTATAAGTTTTTGAAAAATGACAATATTAGCTTAGCTAAAAGTAAAAATGAATTAGCTTTAGAAGTTAAGAACTTAACTAATGAAAAAGAAGAACTTAGCAAAGAAAGAGATAATCTTAATCAAGAAATAGATTTGTTAAATCTGAAACTAAAAACTCAACAAAAGATTTAAAAGATCAATTAGAAACTTTAGCTTTAGAAAAAGAACAGCAAGTTAAAGAAATGACTCTCTTAAGAAAGATGTTAAAAAATATAAAGACATTGTTGAGAAATTCACCTTAAGTTCAACTAAACTTAACATGATTTTAGATAGTCAAAAAGCTGTTTTTGACAAAGCTGGTTTAGGATATAACACATATAGAAAACAAAATCTTTAAAGAATATTTTTGTAAAAGCCAACCAAAGTAATATAACTTGTTTTAAATGCAATGAAAAAGGTCATAAATCATTTGAATGCAAAAATCTTTAGCCTCTCACTTGCACATTTTGCTAACTAATCAACTAAAGTTAAAAAGACTTAAATTTTTAAGAACCCAATTCACCCCCCCCCCCCCTCTTGGGTTGCCATCTAGGCCAACATGGGGGCTCGGGGCACCTATCTCCATAGGAATGACAGCTTCAGACCCAAAGACTAGGCTGAAAGGAGTCTCTCCAGTGGGGGCTCATGGTGTCATGTGGTAGGCCCATAGTACCTTGGGGAGCTCCTCCACCCACCATCCTTTGTAGTCATCTAGCCGTGCTCTAAGCCCTTAAAGAATAATGCGGTTGGTTACCTCAGCCTCATTATTGGTTTGAGGATGTTCTACGGAGGTGAACCGCTGATGGATGCTTAGCTCAGTGCAGAACTCCCGGAAGGCCGTGTTGTCAAACTGCCGGCCGTTGTCAGTGATGAGAGTGTACGGCAGCCCAAACTGACACACTATAGATTTTCAAAAGAAGGACCTCACCTTTCCCTCGGTGATCTTGGCGAGTGCTTCGGCTTCGATCCACTTAGTGAAATGGTCGATGGCTACCAGCAGGAATTTGCGCTTACCGGAGGCTAGAGGGAATGGTCCCAGGATGTCCATACCCCACTGGGCGAAGGGCCAAGGCGCAGCCAGGGGGGTCAGCTGGGACGTTGGTTGCCACTGGATGTTGGCATGGCATTGACAACTATCGCACTTCCATACAAGCTCGGACGCGTCCTCCCTTATTGTCAACCAATAGTATCCCTGCCGCAGAGCTTTATATGCCAGGGCCCTGCCCACCAGGTGACTTCTACATATGCCCTCATGGATTTCTCGTAGGATATAATCCGCTTCCATAGGGCCGACACATTTGAGGACTGGGTATGAGAACGACCTTCGGTAGAGCTTTCCTTCCATCATTAGAAACTTCGGGGCTCGCTGCTTGAGCAGTTTAGCCTCAGCCGGGTCTTCAGGAAGGGCATCGTTGGTAAAATACGGATATAAGCGTCCATCCAAGAAGGCTCCTGCTTGACTTATAGGGCTTCTTCTGTGGCTTCAATGCTTGGGGCTTCCAGATGCTCTACGTAAGTTCTTCCCAAAGCTCCGTCGGCCGAGGTGGTTAATCGGGACAGGGCGTCAGCTCTGGCGTTATCCTCCCGAGGGATGTAGCTGACGCTGAAGTAGGCTAAGGGAGAGACTTGCGACTGCACCACGCTTAAGTAATGGGACATAGTAGGATCCCGAGCCTCGTACTCCCCTCTGATTTGGCCGATGACTAGCTAGGAGTCAGTGAATACTCTAAGTCCGAACAGTAGGGCTTCATACTCCGTCTTATTGTTTGTGGCTGGAAAGAGAAAACGGAGGGCATACTCGGTTATGACTACATCCGGGCTAGCTAGGATAAGGCCTGCTCCGCTCCCTTGCGAGTTTGATGCTCCGTCCACATGAAGGATCTAGTCATCTCTCCTTTTGATTCCAGGACCCAAAGGGTTTGCCTCGGACTCTTCCGGTTGCTCCTCAGCCCAAGTGCACTTGACCAAGAAATCCGCCAAGACTTGAGACTTCATAGCCAACCTAGGATGGAATGATAAGTGGAATTCTCCCAGCTTGAGTGCCCACTTTGCTAGTCATCCAGAGGTGTTGGGATGAGAAAGAACCGCCTTAAGCGGTTGGTTTGTGACCATCATGATTGGATGAGCCTAAAAATAAGGTCAGAAACGCTGAGCGAAAACAATCAACGCAAAGATAATCTTCTTGATTCTCGAATATCTGGTCTCCGCATCATGAAGCACCTTGCTGGTGTAATACACCGACTTTTGCGTTCCATCGGTGTCCATGCAAACCAGCACGGAACTGACAGCTTCGGAAGAAGTGCAAGGTACAGAAGAAGTTCTTCTCCACCCCTCGGCTTGGACAGCAGTGGCAGGATGGATAGAAATTCTTTCAGTCCCTCGAAGGCCTCCTGGCACTCCCTCGTCCATTCGAATCCGTTGACTCTGTTCAGTCCCTTGAAGAAAGGCAAGCATCTCTCCGCGAACTTGGACAGAAAATGGCTTAGGGCTGCCACCCTTCCCATTAAGCGTTGCACCTCCTTTTTATTGGCGGGTGATCTCATGTCCAAGATGGCTCGAACTTTATCGGGTTCTCCTTGATTCCTTGTTGGGTCACCATGAAACCCAAGAATTTACCGGCTGTCATCCCAAAAGTACACTTGCGTGGGTTCAGCCTCATCTGGTATCGGCGGAGGTTGCTGAAGGTCTCCATCAAGTCTGCGATATGGCTGGTGGCGCGGACACTTTTCGTCAGCTTATCGTCCACGTATACTTCCATGTTGTGTCCAATCTGATCCTCGAAGACTTTGTTCATTAGCCTTTGGTAGGTGGCTCCCGCATTTTTCAGTCCGAACGACATCACCTTGTAGCAGTACAGTCCCTTCTCGGTTATGAAAGAGGTAGCTTTCTCATCAGCCGGGTTCATCCTGATTTGGTTGTACCCAAAGAAGGCATCCATGAAACTAAGGGTTTCATGACCGGACATAGCATCCACCAGTTGGTTGATCCGAGGCAAAGGGAAGCTATCCTTGGGGCATGCTTTGTTGAGGTCCGTGAAGTCTACACACATCCTCCAGCTCCCGTTGGCCTTACGGACCATCACGACGTTGCCAACCAGTCGGGATAGTGAACTTTCCGAATGTGGCCTACGCTTTCAGCTTGCGAATTTCCTCATCAATGGCCTTCTGCCTATCTGGGGCAAAGCTCCTCTTCTTCTGTCGAATGGGCTGGCATTCTGGCTTGAGGTTGAGCCAGTGAGTGATTATCTCCTCAGGGATGCTTGGCATATCAGATGATGACCATGCGAAGATGTCGGAGTTGGCACGTAGGAAAACAAGAAGTCGATCGCGTGCTTCTTTTGAAAGCAACGCTCCGATCTGGATAGTTCTCGTTAGATCCTCCCCCAAGGGGAAGGTTAGGAGGCGCTCAGCGGGCTCCCCTCTCCTCTCCAAGTCTCGAGGGTTGAGCGGTTTAGGCGCTACTGCAGACACCGCCTCTTGTGGACTAGAGGCTAAGTGGTAGCAGAGCGATGGCGGGCTCTGTTCTCCCTTCATTTTTCCGACCCCTTCATCAGTGGGGAACCTCACCAGCAATCTCTTGGTGGAGATAACAGCATCTAAAAGATTCAAGCTAGGCCTTTCCAAGATAGTGTTGTAAGCTAATGGAACCCGGACCACCAGGAAGTTTATGACTACCGTACTCTGACGCGGTGGAGTCCCAACAGTGATAGGGAGAGCGATCTCCTTTTCGACCTTCACAGAATCTTCAGTAAAACCCATCAAAGGCGTGATGATGGGTTGGAGAGAAGAGTCAGATAAGTTCATCCGAACAAAGGCTTCGTAGCTTAAAACATCAACAGAACTTCCACTATCTACTAGAATTCTTTTTATAGGGTGTTTGGCTATTGTCATAGATACGACGACGCTGTTGTCATGTTTGTTAACTATCCCATCCAAGTCCTTTCTAAAGAAAGGAATTACAGAATCTAACCCCTCATACCATCTTTTTGAATTGCTGCCTGCCCCCTAGAAATCATGGCTATCGTCTTCTCCGTCAGGGTGTTGTCCACGCCGATTTGAGGTGCAGGAGGCACCGACAGGCCCGGAGCAGGGGGGTTTCCTTTCCGAACGAACTTGCCCAAGTGACCCTGCTGGACAAGTTCTTCAATGGCCTTCTTCAAAAGGCAGCAGTCTTCAGTGTCATGACCGTAGTCTCGGTGATACCAGCAGTAGAGCTCCTTGCTACGGGGGATCCCTGACTTCATGGGGGGCGGACGTCGAAAGTAGAGCTCATCCTATTGGAGCAATGAGAGGAGTGAACTGTTCCCTGGGAACAGTGTTTAAGGCTGGTTGTCTGAGCGATGAGGAGGCTCAGACTTCCTGGATTGTCCTCCAACAGGCTCCGTGGGCATCAGTTTCTTGCTAGAACCTTTGTCAACCTCCCTCCTGGTAGAGTCCGCTTTGTCGACGTGAATGTACTTCTGCCCCGGCTCAGCAGTTCGGCGTAGGAGCTGGGAGGCTTCTTATCTAGGGAATAGGCAAATCTGGAAGGACGGAGTCCTCGCTTCAGGGCTAGGGTGGCTACAGAGTCCTCCAAGTTATAAACCTCGAGCATGACCTTCTTGAACCGAGCAACGAAGTCCTTCAGAGTTTCACCGCTCCTTTACTGGACATCGAATAAACTATCAGCCACTCAAGGGATCTTTGGCATGCATCAAGTGGGCCAGCAAAGATCGCTCGAGTTGTCTGAAAGAGTTGATGCTGTGCGGTGGCAAACGAGAATACCATGCGCACGCTGCTTTTCGAAGTGTAGCCGGAAAGGCAACACATAGGAGAGAGTTTGTCACTTCCTGGACTTACATGAGGACCTTGTAGCTCTCCAAGTGGTCCAGAGGATCCATTGTGCCGTCGTATGGGTCCAATTGAGGAAGATGGAACCAAGATGGGACCGGCTCCTCCATGATACAGCAGGAAAGCGGGGGACGATGGTTGTAGTCCGTCCCATGAGGGTTGGCGATCCAGCGACTAAGCTCCTCCAATCGTTGATGATACTCATCAAGCTGCCGTTCGGCCCGACGAGCGGCCTTTCTGTCGTTGTCTTCTTTAGAGGAGTCGGAAGATGAGGATGGGGAAGACCGCTGGTGCAGGGAGTGCACATGTCTTGGTTCCCTCTCTCCATGCCGTTAGCGGGAGCGATCAGAATGGTGGGAGAGAGATCGTCGTCGCTTTGAGGTCTCCCAATGGCGAGGTACAGGGAGCGAGTGGTGGGAGGCCTCAGGAGGAGTCCTGCCTTGATGAGGTTGACTGGCTCCATGACCCTCCTCATGAGACGAGGGGGTTGAGGTGGCAAAGGCATGGTGGCGAAGCAGTGTTCCTACAGTCCCCGCACCATCATCGTCAGATCTTGTACCTGATTAGTCAGGATGTCAAGCCGATCGGACTGGCTAGCCTATGGTGGTGCAAGAGGCAGAACATAGAGATTAGCCTCCGATTGTTCAGCCCGCGAGAGGCGTTCCGCGGCATGGCTGGTGGAGGCTTCCTGAGCTCGCGTCATCACCATCGTCTTCCTTGCAGAAGTTGAGGGGTCGCAGATGCGTGAGGGTGAACATATGTCTGCCGGCCCCCCTTCCTGGCGTGCTAATCTGTTGCTGCCAAATCACTTGCGGTGAGCACCGGTGGGCGGAGATCTCCATAGGTCGTAGGAAGTGTGGAGGGAGCGCTGTCTTCCTCCAGGAACCTGCAAAAAGCCTCGGACCGGTGATTCCGATGGGGACCCTCTGAAGCTCAAGTCAGTGGTTGGTAGAACAGGAATTTTGTAATGGAGTAGTGCTTCAGGGTGTGTCGAGATTCCCCCTCGCCTTGTAAGCTAGGGACCTTTTTATACATATCCTTAGAGCTGCTGGGTCTCCCTTCTGTTAGGATAAGCTTTGTAAATGGTAGGTGGGTGCACCGTTGCTGAATGGATACGGGAATATCGGTGACTGTGCAGTGTGTTGGCAACTGCCCGTGATTTTGATCGTAACAGGCGGGCTGGCCGTGCTGTGGTTTGTGTTTCAAGAAGCCGGATCGAATCCGGGGTCGAGGCGAGACTGAAGCCGTGGCTGAGCCAAATCCGAGGCCGAGGCGAGACTGGAGCCGTGGCCGAGCCGAATCCGAGGCCGAGGCAAGACTGGAGCCGTGGCCGATCCGAATCCGAGGCCGAGCTCTAAGCAGGGATTGTTTTAAAAAATCGTGCGGGGTTATTATCGTCTGATGGTGATTAGCCATATCACACCCCCTTAGAGATTCCTTACTGAAACTAGATTTGAATGTAATTTAAAATTTTTTGAAAATCTTTTTTTAATCCCTTGGTAATTTTCTGAGGAACATATCTTCTAGTGATATTCCTGATGAAAGACTGATTCTGGTGTGTTTGTGTTGGAATATTAAACTTGTTTTAATGCACTCTTGAAAGACTAAAGGCTTCATGGGAGAAAGGAAGAGTCACTCTTGAAAAGATCAAGGCTTCATGGGAGAAAGGAAGAGTCACTCTTGAAAGATCAAAGGCTTCATGGAGAAAGGAAGAGTCACTCTTGAAAAGACCAAAAAGCTTCCTGGGAGAAAGGAAGAGTCATTTTAAATGATAAGATGGTTCAGAAATTTAAAATTGACTCTTAGTATTTTGTAATTGACTCTTAATTTTCTGCAATGTCTTTTAGTTTTTCTATGCATGTATTAACTAGTGATATGAAAGGACATCTAGATGATATAAATATGGGAGGTGTTTGCCCATGAAATGTAGAAGTAGAAGAAGATGATGATGATGTAAAAATAGAGAGAGACCCAAAAGTTGTATTCCCTCTAATATAGAGTATCATTTTTTTTTATTGAAAGAATCCTCCATTTTATCAATCTTGTGTGCCCACCTTGTTTCCAACAAGTGGTATCAGAGCCTGATTTTTTGAGCGGATCAATCTTGAGGGAGATGGCCAACGATGGTGTGCATATTCAAGTTTCCCAAGCTTACTAAGGAGAACTATGGGAATTGGTGTATCCAAATGAAGTCCTTATTTGGCTCACAAGATCTATGAGAAATTGTTCAAGATGGCTACACCGAGCCAGCAGCGCAAGCAAGAAGGGTACAATCAAGCACAAAAAGATACTTTAAGGGGCTTAAGAAGAGAGACAAAAAAGCTTTGTTCCAATTATATCAAGCTTTAGATGAGGTGACATTTGAGAGAATTGCTGAAGCAACCTCTGCAAATCAAGCTTGGGATACTCTCTCTACTATCTTTAAAGGAGAAGAAAAGGTGAAGCGAATCCGGCTTCAACAATTGCGAGGAGAATTTGAAGTCACCACCATGAAGGAGACGGAAAACTATATTTGACTACTTCTCTCGGATATTGGTTATTGTAAACCAATTGAAGAGAAATGGAGAGAGGTAGAAGATGTTCGAGTGTGGAGAAGATACTTCGGTCTTTAACACCGAGGTTTTAGCATGTTGTTGTCGCCATTTAAGAAGCTAATGATGTTGATACACTCTCCATCAATGCGTTGATGGGCAAACTTCAATTCATGAACAAAAGATGCAAAAGAAAAATGAAGCACCATACAGAGAAAATACTTCAATCCAAGGTGGAGGCAAAAGATCAAAAAGAGAAAGATCAAGGGCTTCAATTGGGATATAGTAACAAAAGATGACGGCAACAACTATCGTGGTGGCTGTGGTGGGCAGAAGCAACTACCGTGGTCGTGGTCGAAGCATGGGGGGTCAAAGAGCTATAATGATGGAGGAGGCCAAAGCTCAAATTTCAACAATGAAAGGTGGCGAAGAGTGTGAACGTGGACGAGGTAGAAGATCAATTGGAGGTCGTAACCAATCAAGATCCAATGTTCAATGCTATATTGTCAAAATATGGACACACTATAGCTATGAGTGTTGGAACAATAAGCAAAAGCAACAACATTGAATCCAACAACCAAGAAGGAGAACCGACACTTCTTTGTCATGCCAAGAAGATGGAGACTTGAAGAATATATGGTTTCTTGACTCAGGAGCTAAACCATATGTGGAAGAAAAGAGCTATTGTGGAATTGAAGAAGGGGAGTTTTGTGATATGAAGTTTGGGATCTCTCCAAAGCTCCATCAAAGAAGAGGTAAAATCATGATTTGGCAAACGAATGGTAAACCTGATTTTCATTTCCAATGTTTATTATGTGCCAAGTTTGAAGTAATATTTTAAGTATTGGCCACTGTTAGAGAAGGGTTATGCAATTCATATGGAAGGATTATCTCTAACTCTAAAAGATTGGAATGGAAGGCTGATTACTCGTGTCCAGATGGCAAGAACAGGGTGTTTCCTCTTATCTTAAAGACGGAAGCACAAAATTGCTTGCAAGTGGATATCAAGGACCCTTCTTGGCTTGGCATCAGGTTGGACATTTAAATTTTGGAAAGAAATTACTATCTAATAAGGGAATGGTGAAAGGTCTTTCCACATATAAATTATCCAAATGAAGTTTTGTGAGAAGTGCACACTAGCTAAGCATGCAAGAGCTCCCTTCAAAAGTAGAAAATCTTGGAAAGCAACAAGACCATTACAACTAGTGCATACTGATATATGTGGACCTCTTCCAGAATCTTGTGGTGGTAACAATATTTTTATAATTGTTGATGACTTTAGTAGAAAGTTGTGGGTTTATTTTCTTAAAGAAAAGTCGGCTGCACTCTTTATGTTTAATATTTCAAAACCTGGTTGAAAAAGAAAGTAACAATAAAGTGCAGATTTTGAGATCCGATAGAGGCGAAGAATATATGTCAAATGCTTTTAGAAGCGATTGTGAGAAGAGGAGTTCGACATCAATTCACCGCTCTGTACTCTCCACAACAAATGGAGTGGCCGAGAGGAAGAATCGGGACCATTCTTGACATG
>UESW01004960.1:118610-151834 GCA_900491605.1 Calamus simplicifolius | reverse complement strand
TAGTGTTTGAACTCCTTAATTTTATACAAGTATTTAAAATTTTACCGTTATATAGTTGGAGTTGAACTAAATACTTGCCATTAAACTCTTATATACTTTTCTATTCAATTTCTAGCATTATGCTAGACTAAAGATTTACATTCTAATCCACATCATTCATTTGCAGCATCCTTTAGTTGACATCCACTGCGAGGAGGATTAGCTTTTTTTAATACTATTTGCAATAATTTAAATCTTTATCTTTAAAAAAAGTCAAAAATATATTTAGACTACGTAATTTTTTATAGTTGATGTAAAAGTAAACACTCATCAGCATTGACACCGCACCTTAAAATCTAACCACAAAGTGCAAAAAAAAACGACGTTTAAAAAAAAAAAAAAAATCTAAACTGAAATCTTGCTCCCCTCCTCTGTCCTATTTCCCATCTCACCCTCCTGACTCTTCCATTTCTCCAGTCTTTGCATGCAAATCCACAAGCATGCTGTGAAAGTTACGTGTAAGCATTATGCCGGTTTGATTGCCCAAATCCTATAGCTAGGGTGCACGTCAGAAAAAGTTGGTGATGGGTACGAGACGATTGGCAGAAGCTACGGTGTCCACCTGGACTGAGGTGGCGGTGCCTGACGGGGAACCTCTCTTATCCACATGCCTCCCAAAGATCCTTTGTGGGCAACAGGGATGTGGACGTGAGATCGATCTCCACGTCTAGCGAATGGGCCCGCCGCTATCATTGGTCCTGTTAACATCCTGCTGATCCATTGAAGCAAAGAAGACAATTAATTGCTCTGGAAACTTTCAGAAACTACGTTTCTGCACTTCTCACCCTGAAATGTTAATGACTGCAGAAACAACCCAGCCAGTGCGCAGTAGATGGTGTATTAGAAAGAGGAGTCTTGGAAAGAAGGGGATTTTATTGAGCACTGGTTTTTCATATTTGTGCTCTTTGATAATTAGTACAGGAACAAGATTACCATCAACAGCTACCAAGGAGAGAGATAGATAACCATCAATAACACCAAGGAAGAAGCTATCAGGACAAGTAACCACTAAAAGAGAGTTATTGGTATTAAAAACAATCACCCATCTTCACATTATACCTACGCATTTTAACATATGATTTCTCAAAATAGACAGAGCTGGACGATGATGAGCATCATAAGAATTTCTTTTTTCCCTAATCTAAGTTTCTCCTGTACGGCAATTCATTTTGTCTTGGAGAAAATTCAAGAAGATTAAACATGTTAGGCCTCTATTCGTCCACGTAATTCCCTGAGTTATCATTTCATCTTTTACTTTTTTTTTTTTTCTCTCTTCGCCATATTGTTCTCATTGAAGTTCTCCAAAGTCATGGAACCTATTACCTTGATCAATCATGCATATCTATATGTTCGACCTGATGGATCTTGCATTATTGCAACCTTTGGTTCATTGATTTTATTCATTCTCCTCCAACTAAGCTAATTCTATTGGCTTAAAATATAAGTAGACTATTCACTTGCAGACTTGACGACAGAATCTAATTACCGATAAACAAACTTTTTGCCTGTTTAATCCCTGTTTTTATAAATGAAAAACACGGCAACAGCGAGAGGAAAAGAAAAAAGAAAGAAGGAAAAAAAGAGGCTAAGGAGCGGTTTGGCTGGTCCCATGAAAAGTTTCTGGCCTAGAAAGTGACAGTAATTCCGGGTGTCGCTAATTTTTAAATCCAGCTCATTCCTTAAATCTCTCGCAGGACGCGAGAAACTTATCGTATGACCACCGAAGGCCCGGTGGCACACGTGGAGGTTGGACGGCCTGTCCCTGGCTCAGCGATAATTGGAGCGCCTCCCCCAGCCCCCCACTCCCCGCAAATTGACCACCAATTCATTCCCATCCAATGCAATTATTGCCATCTCTCCAAGGGCCCGTGAATATAAAATTACAAATTTGGATCCTTAATTTTTCCTTCTCTCCAGAATTTGCCACTTAAAATATTAAGTTACTCTCCCGCTTACGCAAGGCATGCCTCGGACCTGCCCCTAATTAACCAACGGGATTCGCGCAGAAGAATTATTATGATAAAATTAGCCGAAAGCTAACAACTAAAGTCGAAAATAAAGATCGTAATAAGGCACCGCCACCTTCATGCCTGCCTATTTCCAACCCAAATGCTCTCTACGTCCTGCCTATGAAACTGGTTGAGGAGTACATCTGAACCTCTTCGTTGATTGGTCCGCGTGCACCCCGAACCGATCCACCACCTCATCTCTCTCGCTCTCAGCTTCCAGCGATCGATCACGTCCCTCCTATTATCCACCACTCCCACTCATATATAAATAGCCTCCCATGCATCCATCTGCCTCCATTAATCTTCCTCCTTCTCTGCGCATAATACATGTGTTTTGATACTGCGACTGTGTCTAAATTTAGAACCGTACGTTCCTTCCCTTCTTCATCCTTCCATATCCATGGACATCCGAGATCTCGAATCCCCCATCTTCATACATTCTTCCCCTTCTTCTACCATACCTCCATCGAGGTCCTCGAGGTTAGTCTTTTCTGCCATCGCAGCCGTATCATTGCTGGGCCTCGTCTCTCTCTTTTACCATGTTGGCGGCGGAGCGAGACGAGAATTGCAGTTCGATACGGCGCAAGAGACGCCGGTGGAGTACCGCCGGACAGCGTCCCGGGGCTCGACCGAGGGCGTGTCGGAGAAATCGAACGGGCCGATCCTCGGCGCCACCCCGGCCTACTCGTGGACCAACGCCATGCTCGTCTGGCAGCGGACGGCCTACCACTTCCAGCCCCAGGAGAACTGGATGAATGGTTCCTTCTTTTTACTCCCTTCTCCTTCCCTTCTTTACTTCAAAAACAAATAAATATATAAGAGATGTCGATGCTGACTCTTTTCGTTCTTTTGCTTTTCGGCTCCCATCTCTTGGGGAATCTCTGTCGCATTGGCTTCCGTGCTTCAGACCCTAACGGTAAGGAAAACTTAAAAAAAAAAAAAAAAAAGCATTTTTCCAAACATTTTGGGTTAACGTGTGGATGGAATCATGGGATTGAATTGTGACCGTAGCTCAGTTTTTCCGGGCTTCAATAGCTCGGTCTTTCCGGGCTTCCGTAGCTCGATCTTCCCGGGCTTCCATAGCTCGGCCTTTTCGAGCTCCCGTAGCTCGGCCTTTCCGGGCTTCCATAGCTCGGCTTCCATCTCGGCCTCCCCGGGCTTCCAGCTAGAGCTTCGCTCGCTCCCCCGAGCCTCCATAGCTCGACCTTCCCGAGCTTCCATAGCTCGGTTATCCCGAGCTTCCATAGCTCGGCTCCCCCGAGCCTCCATAGCTCGTCCTTCCCGAGCTTCCATAGCTCGGTTATCCCGAGCTTCCATGGCTCGTTCCCCCCCGAGTCTCCATAGCCCGGCTTCATCAAGCGATCCACGACCCGATACCTACCTCCGCAGAACCTGACGCGGGAGAGCCCATGCCTACCATAACAACATCCTAGACAAGGAATCATGTCGAGAAGTGGCCTAGAACCTATCATAGCTACCCCAGGTCTACTCAACCAGATCTCAAGCCATCAAGGAGCTCTCCTGGCCGTCGATCCCCTAACAGACAGGATACGGATCCCAACGGCCCCACAACAGCCTGATTCGATCCACCTCCGTATCTAACAACCTCTGAACCTTCCAGAAGGCGCTCAAGACACAGGTGACAGCCTATAAATATCACGCTCGCAGATTCCCTCAGGTACGCACATGCACGCTCACACCCCCACTCTCACTCTCTGGCTCTCACGCCGGCAGCTCGTCGGTGCTCTTGCCCTCTAGAGCTCCCGATTGGCCGCCCCCAGAGAGGCCACCGGAGAGATCCACCTCCCACTTTCTGGTTGATCGCCGATTTCCTCCCACTGACTTGAGCGTCGGAGGGTCTTCCACGGAGGGCCACCCCCAACGCCTCTCGCGCGGACTTGTGTGCAGGTCCGCCCACTGGAGATCGACTACGCCCGAGTCAGAGGACGGATCCCGGCGGCGACAGATTGGCGCTATAGGAAGGGCCTCAAGTCCCATTAAAACTTGAAAAGAGGAGATAAGGATCTAAATCCGGAGTAGAACCTCTTTAATGGCCAACCGAAGAAGAGCAACCTTAGAAGCCCAAGATCAGGTCGCTTCCCAGAGGCCTGATCCGACGGGTGGAGTAGCGCCGCAACCTCCACCGGTCGAAACCCCATCACCACCTGCCATCCCGGTGACCCAGGACCAGTTTGCTACACTGGTCCAACAAGTCCAGGCCCTTACCCACCTGGTTCAAGAGCGCCTTGCAGCCCCTCCCGCTTCGCACTTTCAAAAGGAGGCAGCGACTTCTTCTTCACCGGCAGCTTCCTCATCCGGTCCGCATGAGCCCGCGGACCCCCCACACCGACCCAGGGGGGACAAACCAGTCCCACGAGGCGGTTATGATAGAGATCCTCCCAGATCTCAGCGAGCCCAATCCCTCTCCCCGGTGACATCTCACCATGATTCAACACCGTCCTTGCGATCCTCATGCTCAGCTCCTCCTCTGACCGACGAGGAGGAGATCCGTCGTCAGATCTAGGAGATGCGTCAGGAGCTGGACGCCGCCAAGCAGGCCCATCCGCCCCAGCCCAAAGCGGAGCAGGGCATCCCTTTCTCTAAGGGGATCATGGAGGAAGTGATTCCCTCCCATGTCAAGCTACCAGCCGTCGAACCCTATCACGGCTCTTCTGACCCGGATGATCATCTTAGTAGCTTCCGGTCGATAATGATGTTCCACGGAGCATCTGATGCGGTCCTCTGCCGCGCTTTTCCCTCCACCCTCAGAGGATCCGCCCGAACCTGGTTCAATGCTTTGAAGCCAGGTTCTATTGATTCATTCGACGAGCTGAGCCGTCTTTTTATTGGCCAGTTCGTCAGCAGCCGCCGCCACCGACGAAGATCTGACTCCCTCTCCGAAGTCAAGCAGAGAGAAGGGGAGTCCTTGAGGAATTACCTTGGTCGTTTCAATAAGGCCATGTTGGAGGTGGACCACCTTAATCATGAGGTGGCTATGTTCGCCCTGGCGGGGGGAGTCTCGAAGGAAAGCGACTTCTACCTGGCTATGAAAGTCAGCTACCCCCCTGCCTCTCTGATATGATGGCCCTGGCGGACAAGTACGCTAGGGTCGAAGAATCGCGGAGAGTCGCCCGCGCTGAGCAGGCAAGAAGAAGGAGCCCAAAGTCCCCGACAGGCACCGTCCCGCCCGTCGACCAAGTCCACCTCACCGCCAAAGAGCCCCTCCGCTGCCGCCGAGGAATCGCTCCCGGAGTCCTCCTAGGCGATTTGATCACTACACTCCGCTGACCGTTCCCCGAGCGCAAATCCTCATGGAAATAGAGCGCCAGCTCCCCCGGCCAGTGCCTCTCCGAGGGAACCCGACCCGAAGAGATCCTACCAAGTACTGCCGCTATCATAGGGAGCACGGTCACGATACTGAAGAATGTTGGCAGCTGAAAAATGAAATTGAAAGGCTGATCCAGCGGGGACGACTGAATCAGTTCAGGAGAGCGCCCGAGCCACCACAAGGAGGTGACCGCCAGCCCAAACTTTAACAACCTCCTCCTCCACCGAATCCGCCCGTAATCGGCCGCATCAACATGATCGAAGAGGCCGGCGGGTCGAGCCCCAGGGGCGGCAGTGATGGATCGACGCCAAAGAAGGCACGGACGGGCGAGCTCTCCTTCTCTGATGATGATCTGCTAGGGATACATCTCCCCCATGATGACGCACTAGTTGTATCCCTTAATTTGAATAACTATGATGTAAGCCGAATCCTAGTTGATAGTGGAAGTTCGGTAAATGTTTTGTACCTCGGTGTGTTTGCTAGGATGAAATTACTTATGGAAAACCTTCGAGCCGTGGATTCCACCTTGATGGGATTCACAGGCGACGTCGTCATCCCGGAAGGGATCGTCACCCTGACGGTCCGCGCGGGCACCTGGCCCCTTGTGACCATTGTCCAGACAGACTTCCTAGTAACCGACCTTAGATCCCCCTACAACGCAATATTCGGCAGGCCCGGTCTAATGTCCCTCAAGGCAGTTGTCTCCATCCCGCATCTATCCATGAAGTTTCCCACTGAGCGAGGAGTTGGAGTTGTTCGGGGAAGTCAAGCCATGGCTCGGCAGTGCTTTGTTACAAGCCTTCAGTCTAGAATGCCAGAAGTTGATGGGCTAGATGCTCGCAAGGACTTCGCCGAACAAAGAGGAGAACCGGCAGAGGAATTGGAGGAGGTACCGCTGGATGAGGCTCGTCCCGATCGAACCATAAAAATGGGTCGCTGCTCAAAGGAGAGCCTCGGCACAGATTGATCAGGTTCCTCTGAAGTAATGCTGACATCTTCGCCTGGTCCGCCTCCGACATGCCAGGGATCAGCCCCGAGGTCCTCGTCCATCATCTCAATGTGGACGAGATGCATAGGCCCGTCAAGCAGAAAAAGAGGAGCTTCACCCCAGAGCGACAAAAGGCCATTGAAGAAGAGGTAGACAAGCTCATCAAGGCCAATTTTGTCCAAGAAGTAAATTATCCAAGCTGCTGTCAAATGTCGTCATGGTGAAGAAATCGAACGGCAAGTGGAGGATCTGCATCGACTTCACCGACCTTAACAAAGCCTGCCCGAAGGACAGCTTCCCCCTCCCTCGGATCGACCAGCTCGTGGACGCCACCTCAGGCCACCATATGCTGTCATTCATGGACGCCTATTCAGGCTACAATCAGATCCGAATGGCCCCTGAAGATGAAGAAAAGACCGCCTTCATAACCGACCGAGGTACTTACTGTTACCGCATTATGCCTTTTGGTCTTAAAAATGCAGGTGCAACCTACCAGAGGCTTGTTAACAAAATATTTAAGGAACAAATCGGCCGGAATATGGAGGTATACGTGGACGACATGCTGGTCAAAAGCAAGGAAGCATCACGGCATGTCGGGGACCTCTCAGAGAGCTTTGCAACGCTGCGCAAATATGGGATGAGACTCAACCCAACCAAATGCGCCTTCGGTGTTAATTCCGGGAAGTTTCTCGGCTTCATGGTCTCCCAGCGAGGTATCGAAGCTAACCCCCAGAAAATTCAAGCTCTCCAACAAATGGCGCCCCCGGCATCTGTTAAAGAGGTCCAACGCATAACCGGGAGAATAGCGGCCCTAAACCGCTTTGTGGCACGGTCGGCCGAGAGATGCCTCTCCTTCTTCAAAACTCTTCGATCGGCCAAAAACTTCCAGTGGACTCCCGAATGTCAAAAGTCATTTCAAGATCTCAAGAAGTACCTCGGCTCGCCCCCACTCCTCAGTAGTCCGGCCCCGGGAGAGACCCTATTCTTGTACCTAGCTGTTTCGGAAGGTGCGGTCTGTTCGGTGTTGATCAAAGAAGAAGGCAAAGTCCAAAAGCCGATCTACTATGTCAAGTAGAAATCTCTAACAGGGAGATCAAACAAATTTTAGAGAAGTTAGTAAGGCCCGATAGAAAAGACTGGTCAACACGTTTAGATGATGCATTATGGGCTTATCGTACTACATTTAAAACTCCCATAGGAATATCTCCTTACCAACTAGTGTTCAAAAAAGCCTATCATTTGCCAGTAGAATTGGAACATCATGCATTTTGGGCTATTAAACAGTTTAACTTTGATATGAAAAATGCAGGTTCCAATAGAAGACTCCAATTGAATGAGTTAGAAGAGCTACGCAATGAAGTGTACAAAAATGATAAAATTTATAAGGCTCAAACTAAAGCATACCACGATAAATATATTTTGAGAAAAACCTTCGAACCTAATCAAAAAGTTTGGCTCTTCAACTCAAGACTAAGACTTTTTTCTGAAAAACTTTGCTCCCGCTGGGATGAACCCTTTCTTGTAACCCAGGTTTTCCTCATTGGGTGATAGAACTCAAAGATCCTAAGCAAGGGAATATTTTTAAGGTGAATGGTCAAGGATTGAAGCTTTATATGGATGGAATTAATGATGAGAAGTTAGTTGAATCTATTGACCTTTTGAATCCATTATCACCATGATTCTAAATACAGTCTGGCTGAAGACTTTAAACTTAGCGCTCCTAGAAGGCAACCCACTTTATCATTAATTCTTAGTTTTTTTTTGAAAACCCAAGAAGGACAATAAAGTTGGAGGGAGCATCGCCTATGGAGTCATGCAAAGCACATTTAAAGAAGGAGGACATCATACCTAGAAATGATAAGAACATTAAACCCAGGTGGTATTCTTCCTTGCAATTTCTTTTTCTTTAATTGAAAATTAAGTTTGGTGGGGAGAAGAATAATTAATTAATTTAAGTCCTTGAGTGTGGCTAAAATTAATTAGTGTGATGTACCAAATTTTGTCTTGATTTGAAGTTATTTGAGCATTCTAATTGGTGAATGATTAACGGCTTAGATAATTTTAGAGATACTGAGGGGCAAATTATTAAAGAAACCCAGTAAAAGATAGGGTGTAGGCCAAAAAAAATTAGAGTAATTTCAGACCCTTCTGACCATTGATCTTGATAAGAAATATACTTGATGAGGGTATAGGTGGAAATGTCAAAGAATGTATCAAATTATTTTTAAAGTTTAAAATTAATAAAATAGATTCTGAGCATCTCTCATTGAGTAATCGGGCCCTGTCACCTAAGCAAGTGATATTGTTCGCATAAAAAGGTGAGAATGTGAAGAAACCCAAATAGAGTCAATCTTAACCTGAAGCCTTTTTGACTCGAGTCAGTAAGCCCGAGGGGTGTTTTACACCTAAAGCCCTAAAGCCAACTAGCTTGGGAGTCATTGGCCTAAAGCTCGCTACAAGGGTCAACTAGAAAGCAAGGGGTTAGGACATTGCACTGACTTAAAAAAAAAAAAAAAAAAAAAAAAGAAGGAAGACTAAATTGAAGAAGACACTACACCCAACCGAAATTAAGTTAGAGGACTTAAAGAGTGAGGTGGCAAGTTGGTGAAGGAAGAAACTCTATAAATTTCCATGGAATTCACTTCATCACTAAATGGGTGAACTTGATAATCTTATGAAGTACATTTTTATGGTCTAGCCGAATATCTACTGATCTTAGAATAGTGAGATAACTATCACTTCTTGAACCACTTTGGTACATATCGCTAGATTTCTTATTTTACTCAAGGACGAGTAAGATTTAAGTTGGGAAGAGTGATAAGCACATAAATACTAGCCATAAAAGTATTAATTATAGATTAAATTATTATTATTCTTTTAAATTTTATACTTTTATATAATATTTTAAAAAAAAACCCTGCCAACTCGAAGAGCTCGATTTTAGGAATCCAATGGTACAAACGGCACTCAAATCAGACTTGAAACGGTTCAAAATGGATTTTTCAAGATTTAACCAGGAATTGCATGAAATTTAAAGCAGTCGCGGATAAGAGAAAATCGTGTGATATTTTTAAGGTTGCAGTTTGAACTTTGAAAGGAATAAATCTTATATGCAAGATAAGGCGAGCAGTTAACGTGTATTACACACGGAGTCGCGTCTTCCTTTCTTATAAAAGAACACCATCGGAGCCATTTGAGGAATCATCCAATAATCCTTTCACCTCATTCTTCTCTTGGTTTAGCCCCACTCCTATTTCTGTTTCCTCCACTCCATAACCTAAATCTTTCCATCCGTTCTCCTTCCACCAGCTATCATACCTTTCATACTCAACCATCTTTCTATCTTAGAAAGCGGATCTCAAGAAGCGGATCTACGGAAGCAGAAGCGGATTTGCAGATCCATTATCTCAAGAAGTAAAAGTAGATTATTTTTTTTTAATTTTTTTATGTAATCTTTTGGATGTTATGAAATAAAGTATTTATTTATGTTTACCTTTTATTGAATATTCTTCAAGCAAAAAATAATTTTTGACTGATCTATTTTTTAAAAGGAATGGGCCATGATCTACAATTAAGATAGATTATATCTTAATTATTTTTACAACCAATCGTCTGCTTATTTAAATATTTAATTTTATAAATTTATTTCAAGATAACTACTCAAAGTCTGTGGATTCAATCCCTTACTCTCGCTACTCTACCTAAGATTAGTGGAATTAAGGTATTTAAATCGTTGCGCTATGACATGCATCATTTATTTACTTGTACATTTATACTCTTGCAATTACTCTTATATACTCTTATATTAAGTCCCTTAAACTGTTCTAACAAAGTTAGTACTTGAGTCTTATTTGATGCATATTCTTGTTTAATTTCAAGTTTGATACGTTTGGTTATAGAGCATTAATCTTAAATTGATCTATATTTGTTGTGCTCTAGTTACTTTAGCATTTGATTTTAAATTGCCACATTTATTTTAAAGTACTTAGTTTTTAAGTTTAGTTTTAGGGGCTTACTTGCGCAACCCATTATGGTTACTCTTCTTGCCTAACCTTTAGGACCATGATAGGTTGTGCAATCTTCTTTCTTTGGTCTTTTACTCCTCTATTTGATTGAAAGGGACTTTTTATCCTTATTATTTTTCTAATCTTGCATCCTATTTTCTGCATCACATCAATTCTTAAGGCAGAATAGTATCTCCATTGTGTCACGCTTCAATTAGCTCTTCCAATTATTGAGTAGTTATCATTTTGCAATAAAAATAAATGTTAATAGTAGTGTGGATACCAGAGGGTTTAGTAGATTATGAAGCATAACATCAAGACAGAATAATTATTTTTATATGTTCATCATTAGAAAAAACTATTAAAATTATTTAACTCTTCCTGAGTTAGAAAATTTATAAAATCATTATTTAAATAAAAGTTATGCTAAAATTTTTGCTTTTTTTTCTTAACTATATTAAATGTATCAAGGATGAAGATGAAAGAGTCTTAGTAAAAGAAAAAGAGATAAAAGAATGATGAAAAAATTATTTTAAAAAATTATTAAATAAAAATAGTTTAGTAAATTTAAGGGTAGAAGGATGGGATAACGCAAGAGTAACAAATGAAAATAATTTTTTTTGTAGATTTAGCATGCTTGGAGTACTTAAAAAGGCTTTGCGTAAAATAAAAAATGTAAAGGCATTAGGGCCAAATGTGATCCCTATTGAGGTTTGGAAAGGCTTAGAAGAAATTGAAACTATGTAGTTAACCAATTTATTTAACAGGATTGTAACAACTAAAAGAATGCCAAATAATTAAAGAAAAAGCATATTAATATCCATATACAAAAATAAAGGAGATATTCAAAACTGTGCAAATTATAGAGGGATTAGGTTGATGAGTCATGCAATGAAATTTTGGGAGAGAGTAATAGAAAATTGAATAAGAGCTAAAACTTTGGTGTCAAATAATCAATTTGGATTTATGCCTAGAAGATCGACTATGAAAGCTATTTATTTATTAAGAAGATTGATGGAGAGATATAGGAAAAAGAAAAAAAGACCTTCATATGGTCTTTATTGATTTAAAGAAAGTATATCATAGAGTATCTAGAGAAATATTACGGTGGGTTTTAGAGAAAAAAGGAGTTACCAAAAGGTACATAAAATTAATAAAAGATATGTATGATAGAGTAATAACTATTATTAAAATAATAATAGGAGAAACTAGTGAGTTTTTAATTACTGTAGATTTACATTAAGGATTTGCCTCAAGTTTGTATCTTTTTGTATTAGTTATGGATGAATTAACTAAATATTTTCAAAATGATATCCCATGGTGTATATTATTTGCAGACGATATAGTATTGATTAATGAAACTAAATATGGAGTAAATGCTAAACTAGAGATTTGGAGAGAGGCTTTAGAATCTAAATGTTTCAAGATTAGTAGAACTAAGACTGAATATATGAAATGTAATTTTAGTAGAAGTAGAAATACAAATGAAGAAATAGTGAATATTGCAAGCCAAGAGATACCAAGGGGTAAAAAATTTAGGTATTTGGGATCAATTATCCAGCAAGAAGGTGAAATAGATGAAGATGTGAATCATAAAGTTAAAGCATGATGGATTAAATGGAGTGCTTTGAGAGTACTGTATAATCACAGCTCTTAGATGCTTTTTATAATAGACCAACGGTACCACTCGAAATCAGGATGGTATGGTTTGTATGGGTTGGTTCCCATATTGAACCAACAAACAACTCAATTTTGCACTGGTTTGGTACAGTACACCCTAAACCAGATCGTTCAAGTCAGTTGCTTGGTATTGTTCAATTGAATTGTTTATAAGTCAGGGATTGTTTGTGCTAAGATATTAATAGAACCTTGAAAGGGTTTGCAAGATATTTTATTCCCAACAAAATGCTTATCTTGAACGTGGGAAAATATTGGATATGGCTCTTGATGCAAATGAGTGGTATGATAGAGAAACTATAGGCATGAAAATATATCATCGTATGCATCATGACCCATCCATAAAACTTTTCATGGGCTTTGCATGGCAAGGTTCACCATCTCGGTACTCGATCTCGTACTAGTACCACACTGCTATAGTATCAGTATATCTGGTACATTGGTTGGTTTGGTGTACCAAGATCTAATACACTTCCCGTAGAAAGTCTTGGTTCAGCACCAATACAAGGCAATATGCATCGGTATGGTAGACAGTAGTGCACAGGTTTCTCATGTTAGTCATGAAGAGGTTGAGTTTTTTATTGAGATTTTAATCTTGGGTGTACTATCATGAGTAATAAGTTGAATCCTGAGGGTTGTCTTACTATATATTTTATAATTTCTGGGGAAGCCTTTGGTTAGCTAATGTGTTGGGCAGATTTCAAAGGAGACATGATCTCCCATCCACTATTTAGAATGGGATAATTGATTATTTATGTAGCTAACATTGTTGCTAACTCCTGTCCACATCCCTCATTTTTATTTGTTTCAAAGTTATTTTAGTTGTTTCAAAGTTATCTTTGGTTCCAAAGTCAAGTACAGAAAAAAATTATGCACAGCTGCAAAAGCTCTTCTTCACAATGAGTACTTAGGTCCTTATCTCTGCCACTGGAAAAACAATTTAATGTTTTCCTTAATGATTTCTGTCCCCTGTAAAAAGAAGATTGGCAAGTATTAACGAGAGTCAAGAAAGCTAGTTTGTGTTCTCAGGAAAAAGGATTTAGTAATAAGTTTAATATATAATATTTTTTGAGCTATTGTTTAACTCAATTTGTTAATGGATCTGGCTTTGGTTTTGTTAGTGTTATGGGCTATAAAGATATGATTGATCCAAATATAAGTCCTCAACAATTAGGCTCCAGGGATTTTACCAGTTTGGTGTTTCTATGGTGGCCAGTGTCCATCTTCATGATAAGTCAAACAAGATAATTTGAATTACCTTGATATTTGTTGATATGAACTTAAAATAATAGAGCCACCTATTATTTCTTATATTATTTTGTTTTGGTTCCCATCTATTGTATCTTTTAGTGAACCTGCTTGGATTTTGGACTTAGGTGTCTTATAATTTCATGAAAAAAAAATAAACTTAAGAGTAACCTCATTGCATGAAAATTTGGTCATCATTGTCTCTTCAGTTTCACAGAACTTCACAATCTGAATCTTTAACTGTTCTTAGTAAGGTGCCTGTTATTTGTCGCACAATCAAAAACAACTCTCTTTTTGTTTTGGATATGTATAAGGGGCAGATGTGGATTTTTGCACTTGTATCACCACATCAGTGTTGATTCTTGATTTGCATCATCACCTTCATGCCCACTGCTCTATGGTAGAAATAAATGGAGGGGTTCTTGCTTGAACACTCCATGTCTTTCTTGTAGCATCCATGAAATAAGGCACAGAAGTTCTTATGTTGAAACAATTGAAATAGATCTTACCTTCCCTTGAGGAGTATTAAGGTAAAGTTGGCAGGATTACTGATGCTTGGGAGCAGAAAGGTGCAGATAGAATTAGGGAAAGAGGTCCATCTTTGCTGATTGCAGAAAACCTATCCAGCTTAGACAATTTTCTTCCATTTTGAGATTATATGGAACAACTTTATTCAACACCTATGGTTTGAAGTTCGTTTGAATCACAAAATGCAACCTTCCAATTTTGTCCTCTAATTCTAGCCGTAATTGAGACCACCCATTACTGCCTATGAATCCTTTTAAGCTACTTGAGAATGCCTTCAGATCCTTCCATCACTCAGCTCTTTCATGAGAAAAGGTTAAATAGACCAAGTTACCAAGTTCTTTTAAAGGAAACAAGTTAATACCATGAATTCTAGTAATCATCTAGTCTTTGCTGTAACAGAATGCCTATTCTGACAGATTACCGATCTATTTACCAAGTAGGAGTCCTTCTGAACTGTTCTTGCTTTAGAATACCTTTCCTACCTATGCCTAATGTGCAGCCCGTAGCAAACTTATCAGATGTCTTCTTCTTGCACTTCAATTGGAACCTCTTAAAACTCCAACACCTATTACAACAAGGTTAATGAGAATGAGCAGGCCCACCTTGGTTAGCAGCTCCTCTTGTGTTTACTGCAGAACCTGATATTCCATTGTCTCAAAATCTTACCTTCCTTTTCCTTCTTACAACTATTATGGAAGAGAACATCCCAATTTGGTGGTCCAAAATATGAAAATTTGTCACATAGTATGTTTTTGTTGTCCTGTTAGAGTTCTAACATGCTTTTCTCTTCCTAACCTGCCTCTGACACTTAGTAGTCCCTTCGTGACCCCCACTGGCTGTTGCAATTTCAGTATGGTTGAACAAATCAAATCTTTTACGGCCTATAATATGGCAATAAGCTGAGATACCTGCATGCTTTATCCATTTTCTGATAACTTTTATGCTGTAGGCTTGCTGCAAACATCTTTTGTGGTAAGATGTATACGACACCATTATAAGGACTTTCTTGCTCATGGTTCAACTGATCTGGGTTTCTATCTTTTCACATATTAGATGTGCTTACCTTAATGTTGCCTTGCTAGTCTGCCTTGTGGATAGGGTCCTTATTGGCCTCTCAGTGTTTGGTAAGAATCATTGAGAATCTTTTGTTTCTCTAAATGTTGACTTTGAGGCAAAGTTCACTGTGCCCGAAACCGGTACCATTTCAATGTTGGACCAGTACGGTTCAGTACAAGGCATGCTATACCAAATTGGTGGCACACTGGTCAGGTGAACCGAGAGGCTCCAATACATGAACTTTCTTTCTTGTACCGAGCCGAACTAGGTAGTTTGGTACAGTTTAAAGTCAGCATGGGACCAGTTCAGGGCTATTTGGCACCGTAGAACCATACCGGATCCATGCCAGATTGGTACACTTCATCTCAAATTATCTGGTTTGTAATGGTTCAGCCATCCTTACTTTGAGGATGCCAAAATATCTTTTGTTCAAAAAATCTTTTCTACCATTTTAACCCTTTCTACTTCATTGGCATTCTTTGAATGCCATAACAGATAGGTAAAGCATCTTTGCTGATTGCTTCTCGACCCTCTAGGGAGCTAGGACACCTCTTTCTTGACAGAATACATTCTATGCAAATTGGTAATTCAAATGATAGTCTCTATAGCTCATGTTTACTATTTTGATGTTCTTATCACCAAATTCTATAACAAGGATATATAGGAGTTTCTCTGAAGTTTTCATGTTCAAATACGCAGATGAGCAAATGACTACCTCGTCCTCCTTGAGATTGTTTGTTCATGTATGGGGAAGACATGCAACACTTCGTAATTTGCATATAATGGTTCTCATCAAAAGAAGCAGGGGTAGGTTTGAGAACCTCAACCAATTAGTTATAGTGCTCCCTTCAATTTTGGATTCACAGTGACTCCACATTTCACATTTATTCCATGACATAATATTCTTCAGTATCCTGGTCCTTAGATCTTGCCCTAGTACAAACAACAAATTTTTTACTCCTTGCCCCTTGAGAAAGCCAATATAGTACAAATACTTACCAGAAGGTTGCCAAAATAGTTGAGCATCTAATTAGACTTCCTATGTGAGGGCTTGTTTATGAATCTTTCTCTTGCCCCTTGGGTGGCAGAAGCTTAATCTCCTTGGCAATGGTTCTGCCAACATATACTTCTCACTGAACGTATAACCATTCTTATCATAGGAATTGCATTTTTTGGGTCTTGATAGCCAGCGCTGATTCCTTTGATATATAGATATCATAAATAGATATTTACTATATTTTATGACTCTACACTTTGCTAAATCCATCTTTTTAAGGCATCTTGCATGCTATCTACAAATTCGTCAGTCTTGTTACTTTGAATGGTTGCAATTGATAGTAATATTGTATTAATATTATCTAAAATAATATTGTTTTCATATTCCTACATATGTTGCACTATTTCAGCCAATTAGTGCACCCTTAATGCACTAAAACAGAATCATAGATGACTGACAATCATATAACTTGCACTGCCTTCTACATATGCTTATTGAGCATTCATGGTAGATGATGAGTGACGTAGTTTGCAGGAACAACTTAATTTTTTAATGATTTGTACATTATTGTGAACTATTTAGCAATTGACTGCTTCAATCATCTGGTAAGCTGATTGGATTTTACGACAACTCTAACTCAGTTTGGAAATTTGGCAATAATATTCCCCCGATGTTTCTGTTTTCTGAAATACTTGTTGGTACAGTTCTTCATGTCCTTGTTCTCATGATGGTGTGATTATGCTTTTGCATCTGCAGCACAAGCAGGCGCATCTGTCATCCACATATTTGTCGGTCGCATTAGGGTAGTTCTCCCTATTAATGAATTCTTACCAAAGATTGCAGTAAAACTTTGTTGTGATGAGATTTGTTGCAGGATTGGTCTTGCAGTCATTCTGGTGATCCTGAGATAGAAGCTGCTTGCAAGAAAGGAGAGGATCCTGGATTGGCTTTGGTTAGCTCCATCTTTATAATGATGATGATAAAAATCTTATGATCTCAAAGACATTTCTGACTTCTTTGTATAATATGTATTATGCTTGACAGTTTCAATTGGAAGGTCCATCTTAATATGCCCTTATTGATTTTTTCTTCTACATTAACTCATCATTCTTGGTAGTTGTGGTGCTGCTAATTGGCTTGGTAACTGTGAAATTAGAATTTCATTTAAAGCACGTATTGATTATTATGTGAATTTAATTTGCAAAGAGGTCATGTATTGGATAAAAGATTTATTATTGATCACTGTGCCTGTTCTTGTGTTCATCAGCAATTTTTATTCATGTATGTTCACCAACATAACCCTGCTTCTGTGCTCCATCTGCACCACTGGCCACTCTTTTATTCATGTATGTTCTTCCTGTCAGGATTAAGTTAAGGTTGGTGCATCTCAGTGTATAATAATTAGGTTGCTTTAGCGTTTCTTGGGGTGTACCTATTCTCATCTGATTAAAAGTCATTCAGTGTGCTAACAAGGATGGGGTTGTTCAAAACAAATCTTCAAAGGCAATGAATTGTGCTTGCTTCTTTGTATGATGTAACAGATGGGATGTCTTCTCCAGTGATGGTAGCACAAAGGAAATACTCAAGTAGGCTATGGACTAACATGAATTAATTTGCTTCAAATTTGTTCTAGTAAAATTTCCATGAGTAGGCAGTGAATTTACTTATTCAGCTTGAAGTAGATTTGGCCAAAAGAAACAAAGGTTTGGGCAGAATTCTCTTTAGATTTTTAATTGTCTATTTATGCAAGTGTAGGTAACTAAAGCGTACAATTACATTCACAAATATGGGCATAAATCAAAACTGATGGTGGCAGCAGTCCGCAACAAACAGGATATATTTAGCCTTGTTGGGTAAGTTCAGTTCTCCTGGTATATATCTTGATTGCATGTTGGAAATGTTCTCCTGGTATATTGTTTGCATGCTGCAAATGTTGTTGTTAGAGTTCATTATGACCTCACATAATTCTTTGTTGTTAGGGTTGATTATATAATTGCACCTCTGAAGATATTGCGGTCTCTCAAAGAATCTCTCACCTATCATAAAGTACTCATTTAATTAATCTTATGAAAACTCATAATTAAAGGAGCAACTAAATGAGTACTAAAAGCGGTTGAGTCGACAGAAGGATTTCATCACTCAACAGTAGAAGATCATTGAGAATCTATGAGTGATGACTGATGAGATCACTACTTACCTGCGATAGCTAGTTCCTGAATTTGCTCCTAGTAGTTTCCAGCATAGCCCATTTCCTCTATAACATTTCCTCTATAATGCCCTTAGTGATATGTAATTTTTTTGAATTATGTATTTTTAAAAACATTGTATATGATGATTTTATTGAAATGAATAAAAAATTTATTTATTTTTTGTGAACAATTTGAAGCAAAAAATTATTTCTAATATCGTTACTTTAATATTATATTAAATTATTGTAATAGGTGTAAAATAAAAAAAATTAAAATAAAAACCTATTATGGCGAAAATTTGTTGTCGTAATAAATATTTATTACGACGATATTGTTTTCATTGTAATAGGTTATAACTTATTACAACGAAATTATTTTCACCGTAATAGATAGCTATTATGGTGAAATAAACTCATCGTAATAAGTTTTTTGCAAAATATATTTTTTTAAAAAAATTATTACGACGATATGTTTTTGTCCTATTTTTTGCTTTTTACGAAGAAATATTTTGTCGTAATATAGTTTTAAAATATTATTAAAAATAATTAAACTATATAACGATGTCGTAATATTTTATTTATTATGATGAAAATATTTTCATCTTAATAAATTATTACGATATCAACTTATTACGATGAATATTTTTTCATCGTAATAAGTTATTACGGTGAATTCAGGACTTATTGTGGCAAATTTATTCGCCGCAATAAGTCATTTTTCTTGTAGTGATATACGATGTCTGGCCTCGTACATACCATTGTGTACATCAAACTTTCGACTGCTGAAGCGTAAGGAACCTTCTTCATTTTCTCCTTCTCTCATCACTTGAAGGACTCTGCTTTGAGCACAACCTGAAGTGGCTTGCAAGAGGAGAACCAATTGGCTTTGCATTGCTCATACCGAACCTATCCAATACCTTCTCAATGTACTTCTCATGTGACAACCATATTTTCTTGGTTCTTTTATCATGAAAAATCTACATGCCCAGTATTTGCTTTTCTGGTCCCATATCCTTCATTGCAAATGAATTGCTCAGCTCCTTCAACATGTCAATCATAGACATATCTTTCCCAAGAATAAGCATATCATCAACATAAAGTAGGAGTATGACAAAATTTTCACTAAACCATTTGATATATACATAATGATCTAAAGCCATTCTTTTGTATCCATTTTCAGCCATAAATGAATCAAATTTCTTGTACTACTGCCTTAGCGCTTGCTTCAGCCCATACAAGCTTTTTTTCAATCTGTAGACAAGATTTTTTTTACCTTTGACTTTGAAGCCTTCTGGTTGCTCCATATATTTTCTCCTTCAAATCATCATGAAGAAAAGTTGTCTTCACATCTAACTGCTTAACCTCCAAGTTTAGACTAGTAGCAATACCTAGAGCAATACGAATTGAAGACATTTTAATAATAGAAGAAAAAAATCTCTTCAAAGTCAATACCTATCTTTTGACCAAAGCCTTTCACAACAAATCTGGCCTTGTACTTTGGTTGAGAACACTGTTGTTAAGTCTTTAACCTGAAAACCCACTTATTTTTTAAAGCCTTCCTTCCTTTTGATAGTTCCACTAAATCATATGTGTGGTTCTTCTATAAGGCATCCATTTCTTCCTGCATAGCTACTAACCACTCTTTTTCTACTCACTTTCAACTGCCTTCTGGTAACATTCTGGTTCACCTTCATTAGTAAGTATTATGTATTCATCTGTAGAATACCTTTTGGAAGGTTGACGTTGTTTGGTAGATCTTTTCAACTGAGGCTCTGTAGGAGGTTGCTTCTGATCTTCTTTCTGCTCAACATATCCTACAAGTGAGTTAACATATGCTCTTGTACTATTTTCTTGCACATCTCCCCCATCATCCTGACATACTGAAGGAGTAACTGGGTCACAGTCTGTTAATCCTCCTGCAGAAGACTTGACTGGCACCTCCTTAAAGTCTTGAAGGGTTTAATCTTCAAAAAATACCATATCTCTGCTTCTGAACACCTTTTGCCTTTCTGGATCCCAAAGTTTATAACCGAACTCATCATGTGAGTAATCAAGCAAAGCACATTCTTTTGTCTTACCATCTAGCTTGGACCTCTCAATGTCTAGAATACGTGCAAATGCATGGCAACCAAACACTCTCAAGTGCCTGTAAGAGACATCTTTCCCTAATCATACATGCTCTGCAATACCACCATCTAGAGCTGTACATCACTACAACAGAAACTAAATTTAGCAACACCAAAATGCGTCACTAATGCATCGCTAAACTAGCTTTAGCGACGCATTAGCGACGCAATTATCGCATCGCTGCAAGTCTCGTCACGGAATGAATTTTGTCGTAATTGCGTCGCAAAATAGCGACTCTCAGCGACGCATTCTATTGCATCGCAATATTGCGACGCAACGTCCTTGCATCGCAATATTGCGACGCAACGACATTGTGTCATAATATTTAATAATAATATTTTAGAAATATTAGCGACACAATTTCAGTCACCGGTTTGGGGGGGGGCTTTGGATAAATCGGGAGGAGGAAGAAGAAGGGGTGCTTACATTGATTAGGATTAGCGACGCAACTGTGCGTCGTTAATCCGTCGCTAATCAGCGACGCATAATTGCATCGCTGTTTAGTCGCTAATTTCCCGCCTACGCAGTGTTTTGGCAGGAAAATTGCGACGCATTCGAAATGCGTCGCAATTTATATGTGTCGCAATATATTTTAAATTAATAAATATATAATATTAATTATATTAAGTAATTAATACTGCGACGCATTCGAAATGCGTCGCAATATTGCGACGCATATTTTTGGCATCTCAATATTGCACGCATATAAATTGCATCGCAATAAATTTTAAAATATTAAATTTATAATATTTATTTTATCATGACATTATTATAGTTTATTATATTTAATATCCATCCGATCGAGACGATCCGACGGTTGCGATCGATCCGAGCCATGGTCCCAATCGCGATGATCGATTGAACTTTTGCGATCCATCCGATCGGCAATGATCAGATGGTTGCAATCGATCTAAGCCATGATCCCGACCGGCGATGATCGATCGAACCGTTGTGATCCATCCGATCGGCGATGATCCGATGGTTGCGATCAATCCAAGCCATGATTCCGACCAGCGATGATCGATCGGACCATTGCGATCCATCCGATCGGCGACGATCCGACGGTTGCGATGCATCCGAGCCATGATTTGGATCGGCGATGATTGATCGGACCGTAGTGATCCATCCGATCGGCGATGATCCGACGGTTGCGATCGATCCAAGCCATGATCACGACCGGCAATGATCGATCGAACCGTTGCATCCATCCGATCGAAGATGATCCGACGGTTGCGAGCGATCCAAGCCATCATCCTGATCGGCGATGATCGATCGGACTGTTGCGATCCATCCGATCGGCGATGATCCGACGGTTGCGATCGATACAAGCCATGATCCCGACCGGCAATGATCGATCAAACCGTTGCGATCCATCCGATCGAAGATGATTCGACGGTTGCGATCGATCCGAGCCATCATCCTGATCAGCGATGATCGATCGGACCATTGTGATCCATCTGATCGGCGATGATCCGACGGTTGCGATCGATCCAAGCCATGGTATCCCGACCGACGATGATCATCAGATCGATGCGATTCATCCGATTGGCGATGATCCTGGTTGCGATGCATCCGAGCCATGATCCGGATCGACAATGATCGATCGGACCATTGCGATCCATCCGATTGGCGATGATCCAGCGGTTGCGATCGATTCGAGCCATGATCCGAATCGGCGATGATCGATCGGACCGTTGCGATCCATCCGATCGGATACGATCCGACGGTTGCGATCGATCCGAGCCATGATCCTGATCGGCGATGATCGATTAGACCATTACGATCCATACGATCGGCGATGATCCGACGGTTGCGATCTATCCAAGCCATGATACCGATCGGCGATGATCGATCGAACTGTTGCGATCCATCCGATCGGCGACGATCCAGCGGTTGCGATCGATCCGAGCCATGATCCGAATCGGCGATAATCGATCGGACCGTTGCGATCCATCCGATCGGCGATGATCCGACGGTTGCGATCCATCCGAACCATGATCCCAATTTTTTAAAATTTTCTAAATTTTTGCATCGCTATTTAGCAATGCATTCTAATGTGTCGTTAAATTAACATTTTTAAAATTATTTAAAATTAAAAATTAAATTTTTTAAAATTTTTTGTCAAATGCGTTGCTAATGCGTCGCTATTTAGCGATGCATTTTTTTGCGTCGCTAAATTAACAATTTTTTAATTTTTTAATATTAAAAATTAATTTTTTAAATTTTTTGTTAATTGCATCGCTAATGCGACGCTAAATAGCGACGCATTTTATTGCGTCGCTAAATTAATGATTTTTTAAAATTTTCTAAAATTTTGCATCGCTATGTAGCGACGCATTCCAATGCGTCGCTAAATTAATAATTTTTAAATTTATTTAAAATTACAAATTAATTTTTTTTAATTTTTTGTCAATTGCGTCGCTAAATCGCTAAATAGCGACGCATTTTTTGCGTCGCTAAATTAATGATTTTTAAAAATTATTTAATATTAAAAATTAATTTTTTTAATTTTTGGTTAAATGTGTCGCTAATGCGTCACTAAATAGCGACGCATATTGTTGCGTCGCTAAATTAATAATTTTTTAAATTTTTAAATTTTTGCATCGCTATTTAGCGACGTATTTTGTTGCGTCGCTAAATTAATAATTTTTTAAAATTATTTAAAATTAAAAATTACTTTTTTTATTTTTTGTCAAGTGCATCGCTAATGCGTCGCTATATAACGACGCATTTGTTGCGTCGCTAAATTAATGATTTTTTAAAAATTTTTGAATTTTTGCGTCGCTAATGCATCGCTAAATAGCGACGCATCTTCTCTGCGTCGCTAATTGCATTGCTATTTTTTTTATCGCTGAGGCGTCGCAATTTGGTCGCAATTTAGCGACTCAAAAATGCGTCGCTAAAATGGTGTCGCTATTTCAGTATTTTCTTTTAGTGCATGGTGACAAGTTTATTACATCAACGTTTTCTTCAATGCCTCATCCCAAAATCTTTTAGGTAACTTCGACTGTGAAAGCATACATCTGATCTTTTCCATGATGGTGCGGTTCATCTCTCTACAATTGCATTATGCTGAGGAGTACCAGAAACTCTCATCTCATGCTGAATGCCATATGACCTGCAATAATCATCAAATAACCCTGTTTACTCACCACCATTATCTGACCTTATGCATTTTAATTTCTTTCATGTTTCTCTTTCAACTCTGGCATGAAACTCTTTGAAGACATTAATAACCTGATCTTTGGTCTTCAAACCATAGACCCAAACTTCCTAGAAAAATTATCTATAAAAGTGACAAAATAAAGTGCACCACTGATATCCTGAAACATTAACAGATCCACTAGGAGTTTTTCTTCTCAGAGGACCACAAACATCTGTATAGATACGATCCAAAACATGCATTTTTCTAGATAAAGCAGGACTAGCAAAGAAACTCTATGTTGCTTGCCAACCAAACAATCAACACATGGGTTCAGATGTACACCTTTGAAGTCTGGTAGAACTTCTCCCTTGGAAAGAACTTGCAGCCCCTTCTCACTCATGTGTCCCAGTCGTTTATGCCACAACTCCATGCTGAAGTCTTTCTCTGTAACATTCAACTGTTCACCATAAGCTTTAGCCTGCAACCTATATAAAGTGTGACATTTCTTCCCACTGGCTACAACAAGTGAACCTTTACTGAGCTTCCATTGCCCTTTATGAAATCTGCTATCAAAGTCTTCATCATCAAGTCTTCCAACTGAGATTAAATTCAGCCGCAGCCTTACATCCTTGAGCACCAACTTACAGCCAAGATTGGTCTTCATGTGGATGTCACCCATGCCAATGATGTCTGCTGTGCCTTGATTTTCCATCTTGACAACACCAAAATTTTTGGTCTTATATGTAGAAAAAAACTCCCTCCGTGGTGTAGCATGATAAGAAGCACCTGTGTCAATCACCCACTCATGATTCTGACACTCACATGAGAAGATACCATCAGAAGTAGACAAAATCAAATAATCATCACTCTGCACAGTAGCTGTGATATTCTCCTTTGACTCTGTATCCTCCACTTCTTTTTTCTTTTCTTACTCTTCTTAGGCTTCTTACACTGATTCTTGTAGTGCCCTTTCTCACCACAGTTATAGCAAGTAATATCTTTTCTTGACCTTGATTTGCTTCTACCCTTGTATGAATTGTCTCTATTTCTAGACTTTGACCGTCCTCTATTCTCTGAGACAAGTGCCTGTGAATCAATCTGAGAAGTTGCTGAATTCTTTCTTCTTAACTCCTCATTCAACAAACTGCCTGTTACTTGACTCATGGTGATAACACCGTCTGGTGCAGAATTACTGAGGGAAACTACCAGTGTCTCCCAACTTTCTGGCAATGAACTGAGAAGTAACAATGCCTGCAACTCATCATCAAGAGACATTTTCATAGAGGATAACTGGTTATTAATACTCTGCATTTCATTCAAATGCTCAGCAATAGAAGCACCCTCTTTATATTTCAGATTCACTAGTTTTCTGATCAAGAAAGCCTTGTTGCCAGCTGTTTTTCTCTCATATAGACTTTCTAACTTTTTCCAAAGAGAGTTTGCAGAAGTCTCAGTGGAAACATGGTGAAAGACACTATCATCCAACCATTGCCGAATAAAACCGACTGCTTTCCGATCTAACATGATCCAAGCATCGTCTGTCACTGTACGGGCTTTGCTTTGACCCCTTCTAAAGGTCCATATAGATCCTTGCAATATAAGAGGTCCTCCATCCTTGGTTTCCATATCATCCAATTATTTCCGTTCAGACTGATCATGCGGGAAACATTACCGGCCTCCATGCTCGCACACAAAAAAAAACCACGGCTCTGATACCAGTTGATGGGAAAGAATCCATGTACGAGCAAATACTAGCAGGCCATAATAAGTAGTAAAATAATAAATAAATATCCAAGTCTCAAAGTCCCTTGCCAAGACTTGAGAAACAATCACAAGAGAATAATAGGGATATAAGGATTACGTCACCGAAAAATACGATCTCCTATGTTACCTTCTTATTTTCTTTCCTTCTCTTCTTCTTCTTCCTCTCTTTTTTTATTTCCTCCTTTTCTTCACATGGAATCCATGCTCACCACGGAATCAACACTCATTAAAAAGAAGAAAGATCCCGCTACGCTACTCCCACGGCTTATGATGGTGGTTGCCCACAAAAGAAAGAAGCGAACTAGGAATAAAAAGAAAGGACGCACGCCCCCCTTTTTCTTATCGGCGACTGCTACTAAAAAAACCAAAAAAAAGGACCAGGGAAAGAGGGAACGCATGCTCCCTCCCTTTCAGCCCTAATGGGCTGAATAAATTGGGCCATGGGCCCAACACTCAGGATGCTAAGAGCATTCGAAGAGGAAGCCGGATGACCGCATCCAAATCTCCTTGGTAATGCCCATATGTTCTCGTTTAAAGATTTTATTTTTAATCACTTGCTTCTTGTTTTGACAGTTCTGATTTGGATTCGATTTATTAATGCAAAGAACTCATCGTTCCTGCTCTTTGATGCTGGAAAAGTTTCTTCTACTTTTTTTTTCGATCTAATTAGTCTAGCAGAGTAGATTGGCTGGTGGTTCAAATAGAGGAGCTCTGTTTTTTCCCATTATTCACGTATATCTGAAATGGCTCACCAAGATGCCCTAGATTAAGTCAAATTTTTATGTCTTTAACCATTATTTCGATATTTCAGCTGCTGCAAATGGCCCAACTCCGGCGAAATCTCACCAATCGACCAACACCATCATCCATTCTTCACTTTTCTTTTCCCTCTCTCTCTATCTCTATCTCTTTCTCAAAATCTCTGCTAGCTCTTTCCTTACTCTCTGTAATAATTTTTATAACTTTGTTTTAAAGTCCCACCTTCCTTCTTCTCTCGGACGTCGCTAGGGTCCGAGAGATAGAAGCAAATGAAGAGAGCCCAAAGCGATCGATCAAAATCTCCAAAGCTGCCGAGGCCGGACTTCAGGAGGCGAGGAATGGAGGATTCTTTCGTGGATTTTCCAGAATCCTTCTCCACTGGAACCACCCCGCCGAGAACTCCTAGAAGTAGGTAGGTAAATAACTCCACATATGCCAGCCTACATTGCTTCTCTTCCTCTGTTTCTTCCCAAAAAAAATTAGATCCTATCTAAAGCCTTGGTCGGGGTTATGGATCTTGAGAATGGACGGCATGAGGTGGTTGGAAGGTGTTGTTAATGGATGGGACTTCCTCATCTATGAATAGCCGGCGAGTGGCAAGGTCAACAAGCAAGAAACCTCAAGAAGCGGCCACATAACCCGAACTTCCTCTTTTTCTGCCCTTTTGGGTTCATTATTTAAAAAAAAATGTTGCCGCGCTTTAAAGCGTCGGCAATATTAAGATTTGTTACCGCTTCCATGCGTTCGAATTTTTGTCTTCAGTACTCTCGCTTTTTCGATGCTTGTAAAAGTATTGGGATAATATTTTTATGCTTTTAAGTATTAAAAAATAATATTTTAGCCTCAATATAGCAAGAATTTATTGTAGTGCATGCACTGAAAACAACTTCTGAAGATCTAGCCCTTTTAGACATACCCATCTCTTTTGCTTTCCTTCCCGTGGTGCGAGCATGCAGTGAGAGTGTGCCCAAATTTAATTTTTTTAAAAAAAACTCATATAAGATAAGGTTGACTGATTAATTGAGATTATACCATCAATCAACTATAGTATAAAATTACATCATTCTTCTCTGCTCCTTCGGCAGTGGACCGACATACGGTCTTCATCTTTTGAAAGTCCCCCTCCAGGATTTGTCAAAATTAACTTTGACGGGAGTGTTCGACGTAGGCTTGCCGGATCGGCTTTTGTAATTCGAGGGCCTGGTAGTGATTTGCTGGCGGCTAGTGGCTTTGGTATTCTTGACTCCTCTGTTCCTTTGGCCGAGCTCTATGCAGCCTGGGCCAATATTTTCTATGCTATTATGACTCTGCATGTTCATAACCTGATTATTGAGGGCGACTCTCTTACATTTATCCGCTGGATTCAGAAGAATAGCTGCTATCAAGCACCTGTCAATTCTCTGCTCTTCGACATTTGGGCTAGTCTGCGGGATGTTGACAATGTACAGATCCGTCATGTCTATCGTAAAGCCAATTTTGCGGCTGATTGGGTAGCGACGGTTGTGGCTCATCATGTGGGTTTTTGGGTTTGGAAGCAGGATGATTCTGTCCTTTTATTCTTAATCAAATATTGTATTCGGATCTATCTGGGCTGACTCGCACTAGAGTAGTGTATCGCCCATTTGTACCAAAAAAAAAAAATCACATCGTTCTTCTTATTTTTGCATGTATGTGCGTTCACACACATAAAATACATCCAAGATAAGACTGATCAATTCTCTTATATTGGTCTGCCTTAGTCTGTGGGGACTGTGCTTTCATTGGATGCCAATGTATGATTTGTAGCACCTAGAATTTAATTATAATTCTTAGCAATTGCTCACCCACGTGTTTGCTACCAGTGAACGACTACGTTGAATTTACAATGGGCTGTTGTATTTTGATGTCTTTATTTCACGGGGAAGTCGTTCTTTGCTCTGGGGCATTTTTAGCCCGCTCAGTATATGAAAGATCATATCCCAGATGAAAGAGTTATTTCTATTTGTTTGATTGCGTTCAGATTTTAGACTCAGGAACAAAAGAGACACGGATTAACAAATTCATTTTAGTAGCTGGCTGCTCGTTTGTCGCAATTGACTCGACATTGAATTTCAGAGGGGGCATGTTGCCTTGCTTCAGATTAAATAAATAAGCATGATTGCGTCTTGTTTATGGGAAGCGTGCAGTAGTTTGCAAGTTGGAAAACTCTTGATTCAGACCTGACGGGCCCGTCACTGATTATTTTACCTGGCAATTCCAGCTCAGCAACTCGGATAAGTCATAGCTCTCTATGCGTCTCAACGTGAGGAAATTGCTAAGACCCGGAGACGTACATCAATTAATTAGACGAAACGGAAGAAGATCAAAATGTTTCATTAATTTCTTGCGAGTCGTCCCGTCATGGTGGGCTCAATCGAGTCATTTTCTTCTCAAAAGCTAGCCCGGTCGCATGATTTCAACTTGCAAGACAGATAAACGATTCAATTATTTAGTTGAGTCATGAGCTAGTTGATTTAACGTTCCAAGCTTAATAATGTGACGTGCAGCCAACGGCATAACCCATGTTTTCTGTTATTAAGATGTGGGGATCGTCAGCATGATGCTTCTTCATGGTCGGCGTGTGGATTCCACTAAATTAAATTGCGATGGTTTTGTTTATTAGTTCATGAATATTGGCGCTTGGTAAAGCTATACGTCGTGTATTGCCACTCATCTGAGTGATCGAGTTTGTTTCTCCTTGGGACTAACTTTTCAAAGAAAATTATAAGAAACCGCGCGAGTTGTGCGAAGAGCTGCCATGGAAAGTTATTGCTGGAAATGATTTACAATTCTATGATAAAAAGCAACAGAAAACATCACAAACTCTCTCTCACACACATCCTTAAACAAGGAGAACTACTATTTGCACTATCCAAATTACTCTCCACACCCTCTTCATTATAAAAAAAAAAAAAAAATCTAAACTATCCTCCCCTTTTTTTCTCCACACCCCCCACTCCCTCCTCCCCCTTTCGGCGCCGTCCCTGTCTCCTTCCCTCCTCAGCAACGCCCCTTCTGGCCCCGTCCGTCTCCTTTCCGGCATCGCTTCCTTTCTCCTTTCTAGCACTGCCCCCTCCCTTCTGTCTCCTTCCTCTTCCCTAGCACCCTTCCCCCACTCCTCGGCACCTGCTCTCTCCCAGCGCTCCCCGGCTCTCCGGCACCGGTCCTCTCCAGCCTCCAGTGTCCTCTCCCTTTCGGCACAGTTCGGCCAAACAGGACCAAATAGAGACCCTTCGTTTGGTCCTGTTTGGCCGCGGAAGGGAGGAGGGCGCTGGAGGCCGAAGAGGACCGGTGCCGAAAAGCCGAGAAGGGGTGTCGGAAGAGAGAAGGTACTGAAGAATGGGGGAAGGGGAAGAGATGGAAGGGAGGGGGGCGGTGCCGAGAAGGAGGAAAGGGTGGTATCGAAGAGCAGATGTATAGGGGGGACGGAGGTGTGGAAAGAAAAAAAGATTATAGTTTAGAAATTTTTTTTTTAATGAGGAAGGGGGTATACTGAGTAATTTGGACGGTGCAAATAGAAATTTGCTTAAACAAGAGTACGTACAAAGGATCTATCATGGTTTCTCCATCTCTTTAATTTTTTTACCTTAAATCAGTGTTGTTTTATAGAGCAAATATTCAATCTACTCTATAATGGATCTTAGTTTTGGTATATTCAAAGAAACCAGACTGAATGATGGCCAAGCATTCTTCCACTTTGCTTTATCTAGTCGATCTCCTCAATTTTATACATATATATATATATAACATGTCACTTTTTTATGAATTCGAATTTTTTAAAAAATGATCAATTTCCTTTATTTGTGAGAAAAGAATTCAGAAATTTCTTTTATTGATTCAAACCAAAATCAATCAAGAGAGGCATATCAAAATGTTAACATTGACCCTTCCCATGCTCTGCATAGCTTCTGGAAGCTCATCAGTCCCTTTATTTGTGTGAAAGAATGTGTTCCTTAGGATCAAAGGTAGTTGGGTGACTTCAATTCTTGAGGATAGAGTTAGATGAAGCATACATATCCAGAGGAGGCGCCAGCTCAATAATTGAGTTAAAACTTCAGTCATATGGAAGAAGATGTAAGCAAATGGGTTAATAAACTCTGACAAAAAACCAATGATTCTGGTGTTGTCCAAATCATTCTATTATTGCTTAATTATTCATGACTCAGATTCTCCAAAATGATTGACGGACTAAGAAGATAGCGGCCTATTGAAGTCCATATATACCTGTCGGTCAAGTGATGTGCTGCAGTAGGATTGAAATTTCAGCGATGTTTGAATACATTGGATTTGCTCACAATCATAGATCATAAGATAGTATTCGAACTGGAACTAGACCTAATTAAATTGCTCCCCTTTGGTCTGTTTTTCCTAGCTGGATGATCTTTGAAAAATCAGCCAAACAAGCTGGTTGCTGCCCAGTGGCGTGCAGATTTGGCGCACTTGCTCTTCAAGCATGGAATATTTCATCCGTCACCAACCCAATCATTCAAGAACATGATGAACGTGACGATAGGAAGAGGAGGTTGGTTTTACAAGTAACTGATGCATAATAGCTAGTATTTATCATAAAAACATGCCAAATGAAAGGCTTTTCTTATTACTCAAGAATGCTGTCAGCTCCAGTCTGCCTGTACTTTTCTCACCTTTCCAAACTCTAAATGGTTTACCTTCTTCAAATAACATCGCTTACAACCTGAAGTCAAACTTTTGCTCCATACCAGCACAATGTTAAGGAAAAGAAGATAATATTTTCATTATATAAAGAAATCTGGATTGTAACATTTCAGAAACTTAATAAAATTTAAAAAAAACTAACTAAAAATTATTATTTTACTACCAGAAATTAACCTTTCAGCAAGAGAATTTTTTTGTGAAACTCAAAAAGTATTTGGTCAAGAGTTTCATCGATAGATTTTCAAGAAAATTGTTTCTTGGAATATATGATGTTGGTAAAAGTCTCCCTCAGAAATTCCCTGATAATTACTGAGAGATCTAAAACTTTCAACAAGAAATTTTTTTTGGTGAAATTGTAATTCATTTGCCAAGAACCAGCCATTTTTCAAAGGATTCACTAACCAAAATGCACTCAGAAATCCCTCGGTAATTACCAAGGGATTCGTCAAGGAAATTTTCCTAAAATGCATTCAGAAATCCCTCGGTAATTACCAAGGGATTCACATATCCCTTAGTTTTTTTTTTTTTTTTTTTTTTTTTTTGCTTTTCGTTTTGTTTGATTCTATTTTTTGGTGATTTGTGGGGAAGCAGAGCCGTTGATTACCAAGGGATTAAAATCTGTAGCAGCATGGAAAAGAAATGGTGAAAGCCCGGTATTTCTCCAACAAGGAATCCCACTGTTCAGCCGCAACAGTTAATGGTAGGAGACGGAAAGAAGGCAGCGGCCTAAGTCCATCTTTTTTTTATTTTTTTCTATATTTTTTATTTTTAGTTATTTTAGGTATTTTTTTTATTTTTTTTTTAATGATAACTGAACCTGACATGGATTACTTAGACCATTATAAGCAGGTTGATAGGGTCCAAGTAGGTTGCAAATATCGGGTTGACCCGTGACCCGACCCAACCCGACCCGATTCGAGCAAGTGATGATAGCGAAGGATGGAAAGATGATGATAACGCTGAGGAGCTCTGACAGGGAGGAGTTTGACGTTGAGAAGGCGGTGGCGAAGCAGTCAGTAATGATCGGGAATATGATCAAGGATGGATGCTTCGAGGGGATGGGATCCCTCTCTTAAACATCACCAGTAAGGTCCTTGCCAATATCCTTAGTACTGCAAGAAGCATGCTGACTTCGCAGTGGCAAGCCCTCGGCCATGATCGCAGGGCCACCACCAAGGAAGACATGGCTGTGTGGGACGTCGACTATATCAACAATGAGCAGGATGTCCTCTATATATCATGTAGGATATAGAGGTTTAATGATATATAAAAAATAAATAAGGATTTTATCATTAATTTTAAAGAAAAGAGGTCTTGAATATGAGATGAATTTAATTTAACAAGAGACATAGAATAGGATTGATTTGTTGGCTACAACCGTGACTCGACTCGACCCAATTGGATTCGAACCGGATCCATATTTTATGGATTGGGACTAGGTTATACATGGACTTGACCTAACCTGAAGGCCCATTGGGTCAAGAAATTTAATCATAAATCCGACCCAATTTTTTATTAGATTGGATTTAGATTTAATATCAACACCCGATCAAGGAACCGGGTCAAGTTGAGATCAAGCATAATCCGATCTGACCCTACACATTTGCAACCCTAGGTCCAGGTGTGAGATTTGCCATATCAGGATAGTTGTTAGGCTATCCAAAGATTTAGAGCTCCAATCCTTTTATTTTCTAATTATTATATTATATATATATATATATATATATATATATATATATATATATATATATATATATATATATACTTGGAAGGCATTCGAGAGGCAAGTTTCAAGCCTATGGCGAGCTCTGTGCTTGTTAAACGGTGCTCTATGGTGTACTTTTAATAGCTGATTGAATAGTGCTATTTATTGGTTCGATAATAGCATGTGATATGCTATGTAGTAGTTCGATAAGCTCGTCTATGCGAGGTAAGTCATTCGTGAGCTACTCACCTCGTTGGAAGGGTTGGAAGGTGGTGTGGAATGAAGAAGAGGTGGAATGGTTTATTTTTAGTTAGAAAAAGAGTGGTGTTTTGATAAGATTTGAATGAGTTAGAGAGGGAAAGGGATGAAGGAATTTTTTTAATTTAATTAATGGTATTAAAAATCAATAATAATATTGATTTTACTTATGACTTTTATTTTTATGCTAGTAAGAGAATCTGTAAATGACGTATGCTTGTATAAGATTTTAAAATCACTAAGGTTGTGTTTGATGCATGGCCAGATAATCCTAATGGTAATGTATATTACCTACAAGATAGATTACCACTTCATAGATTACCAGTAATTTGATTACTGTGTTTGGTATACACAGGTAATGCTATAATAATATTGATTACTATGTTTGGTATGACAAACAGATTACCAGTCATATAACATTAAATTCCCAAAATTTCTAAATTAAATTTATTAAACATTATATATATATATATATATATATATATATATTAAAATATATATTATAAATTATAATGTTTAAAAAAATTATATTTATAAATGATATTTGAAGCGGCCAGTGAGGAGCAGAGGCCATTGATCTAAAGAAGTTTTGCGACGTTTGAAGACCGTGTGGAGCCGCTGGGCGGCAGAGATCAACGTGGAAGAAAATGTGGCTCGAAACTTTCATACGGAGGTTCTAACGAGGTCGTACAGAGGATGCGAGTAGAGAGCA
>UESW01004960.1:102263-117912 GCA_900491605.1 Calamus simplicifolius | reverse complement strand
TTTTTTTTTTAATTTTTTTTCTATTTGATATTTTTTTTTCTATGGATGAATAATACCACGGTTTATTTTTGTTTGAAGATATGAGAAAAGAGATAACGGCGGCGAGACATGAGAAAAGAGAAAAAAAAAAAGAAATGATTTTGTTTGGAGAAAAGGATAATTTTATTTTTACAAAAAAGGCAAGGGCAATTTTGTTAAAAAAATTATTAGATTGCAATATATCCGGTAATGTGGATAGCCACCTCCCTCTGAGGTAATTTGGAATCCAAATTATCACTGCATATTCAAAACACATACCAAATACAGTTATATGATGGATCCCTTTTAAATTATCGGTAATCAAGATAGATTACCTGCTACCAAACACCCTGTTCTGCCAAATCACTTGCGGTGAGCGCCGGTGGGCGAAGATCTCCATATGTCGTAGGAAGTGTGGAGGGAGCGCCGTCTTCCTCCAGGAACCTGCATAAAGCCCCGGATCGGTGATTCCGATGAGGACCCTCCGAAGCTCAAGTTAGTGGTTGGTAGAACAGGAATTTCGTAATGGAGTAGTGCTTGAGGGTGCGTCGAGATTTCGTCCCCCTCGCCTTATAAGCTATGGACCTTTTTTATACCTATCCTTAGAGCTGCTGGGTCTCCCTTCTGTTAGGATAAGCTTTGTAAACGGCAGGCGGGTGCACTGTTGCTGAATGGGTGCCGGGAATATCAGTGACTGTGCAGTGTGTTGGCAACTGCCTGTGATTTCGACCGTAATAGGCAGGCTGGCCGTGCTGTGGTTTGTGTTTCAAGAAGCCGAATCGAATCTGGGGCCGAGGCGAGACTGGAGCCATGGCCGAGCCGAATCTGAGGATGATGCGAGACTAGAGCCATGGTTAAGCTGAATCCGAGGCCAAGGCGAGATTAGAGCTATGGCCGAGCCGAATCCGAGGCCGAGGCGAGACTGGAGCCGTGGCCAGGCCAAATCCAAGGCCGATGCGAGACTAGAGTCATGACCGAGCCGAATCTGAGGCCGAGGCGAGACTGGAGCCGTGGCCGAGCCGAATCCGGGGCCGAGGTGAAACTGGAGCCGTGGCCGAGCCGAATCCGAGGCCGAGGCGAGACTGGAGCCGTGGCCGAGCCGAATACGGGGCCGAGCTCTAAGCAGGGATTGTTTTAAAAAATCATGCGGGATGTTATTATACCGCTTGATGGTGATTAGCCATATCAGATGCCCTTCTGCCCCCAAGATGGGTGAGCGTGCACCTACCATCGAAAGGGGGTGTTTTATCACCCAGTGGCTAATCTTCAGGCGACGTGTGTCAAGAGCCATCCTCCCCTTAAATGGTTCATCGGACGCTGCGACGCCATCATCTCGCCCATCTCGACTGTTGGGATTGAGGAAGATTTCCTTCGGGGGCTAGGCAGGTGCATCATTGCAGTGAGGTTACCGCCATCCAATCGTTGGCTCCGGACCACGCACTCCGGGTGGTTGCCATAGTCATCCCCAATCGGAAGTGGGAACATAGCCGGAGCAAGCTTGGCAGGACGATTTTGAAAAGACAAGTCTATAAAGGGGGCGTTCTTGGCTCAAGCTATCCTTATTGCTTTCGTTTTTGTCCCCATTCTGGTTTTACTCGAGCCTGTTCGTCTTCCATCCTCCCGAGCCTTTCACCTTTGATTCTTCGTCCTCAAATCCTTCAGGTTAGTTCTGTTCTCATGGCTTCTTCGTCCCTTTCATGCTCAATTTCCGGTTCCGGGGGTTATTCCCCCAATCTTCCTCAACAGCCCTCTTCCTCTCCGGCGCCCAGCTGGTCATCCTCTACGGAGGATGTCCCAGCGAGGCAGCGGCGAGTGGTCGGCGATTTCCTGTTGAGAATCGCCCGGCCGCCGACAGGCCCCCGTCCGGCTGTTGCCGGCCCCTCTCGTGCAGGGGAGTCTCCGAGGGGATCGTCTCTTCGATGACGGCCCAGGAGATAATCAATCTTAGGGCTTGTTATCTAATTCCCACCGACCTCCGCCTATACCGGCCTCTTCCTGAGGATAGGGTAACCTCTTCTTACCCTGATAGGGTTGCCCTCTACGAGTATTATTTCAAGGCTGGGCTCTGTATTCCCATTCATCCTTTCATACTTAATGTTTTAGATAGATATTCCTTGGCCTTGGCTCAATTGGTCCAAATTCCATTCGGACCCTCGTAGGTTTCCTAGTGCTATGCCACATTCATGGGATAGAGGCTAGGATTTCTCTTTTCCGTTGCTTCTATACCCTTAGGAAACAATCGGGATGGTGGTCCTTCGCTCCCAGGCCCACTAGAATTCTCAAGTTGCATCTTCCTACCTCCGTTAAGGGATGGAAAAGTAAGTTCTTTTTTGCCCAAATTGAGGGAGTGAAGACCGAGTGGGGAATCCCTGATACCGATGCCAACAAAGACCCCAGAATTCTTCCAAGAGATCAAGAGGCGTTCGGGCAGTTGATTACTGCCGACGTCCCTCGATGCAATCGGCTGCTAGCTGAGGAGAATCTTCGGCTAGCGGGCCTTATCCCGAACGATGGTGAGCAGTAATAATATGTTTTTATCTTTTACGTTTTCCCCTTTCTTTTCTTCTTCTTTTTTTTTTACACTCTTCCCTTCATGTTCCTTGATATAGGAATGGCACCATCGCTTCACGAGATAAGGCAGGCTGCCACAAGGAAAAGAAAGGTCAAGGCGGATGGGGCCCCCCCGAGAAGAGGGCCATCATCAAGATTGCCAAGAGGATCGAGGCCGAAGAGGCCTCTGGAAGGGGCGAGACGGAGGGAAGGGTCAAGGTCGGAGAGGCCTCGAGAGGGAGCGGGGCGGAAAGGGCCAAAGCCGAAGAAGCCCTAGGAAGCGAGGCGGTAAGGGCCGAGGCCAAGAGGCATCAGGACGGAACGAGGCGGGGAAAAGGGATGTACCTCGTTCGCCTTCACCAGCACCACCTCCGTCTCCTATCGATCTGATCGAACACTTCTCCGGAGCGGGGCACTAAAGCGCCGTCACCATAACCCATAGCTCCCGAAGCGGAAGCGGCTAACTCGGCTACAAGGCCGACTCCAGAAGCTGCCCTATCTCCGAAGGGGCAGCGGTCGAGGCGTTCCCCACCAGCAAAGGTGCCAGAGGGAGCAGAGTCGGAGGCTGAGCCCTCGCCTGCAGCCGTCGGGTCAGAGGAGGGAGATGGCATCGATCCCTCTTTTCAGTCAATTTTGATGCGCTATAGCTGCTGGCTGAGCGAACATTGGCCCAGGCTTTCGTGCCCGAGCTACAGAAGTTCCTTCAACATCAAGGGAGATCTACATTCTTTCGAGAGGCGTCCGTGGCACATCTCTGGGTAAGTATTGTTCCATTGTCAACTTTTGGGACCGTTTCTTCATCTAAACCAAATAATTTGATCAGGCATTGAACTCTATGACCGCCATGAGGGGTCTTTGGTCCTAGGCCGAGGTTGCTCTCGACCAATCTCTGAAGGAAATTCGAGAAGTCCAGGCTAGAGCAGAGATGGCCGAGGCAGCCCTAGAGGAGGCCCGGGCAGAGACTGCCCATGCGCAAAAGGCTGAAGCCGAAGCCGAGGCCGCCCGATTCCGTAACCTGGCCTGGCTGAGAAGGCGAGGAGGCGCTAGAAGTGGCTCAGCGCAGGCGGCCAATGAGCTTGATAATGCTCAGGTGGCAGAGGAAAAGCAGAGGGTGGCAGAAGAGAAGCAGAAAGCCACTGAAGCAGATTTACCTACTGAAGCACCGGCTGCACTCTACCACCATTGAGATCGGAGTGGCTGGGGAGCGGGCCGAGAATGCCGAGGAAATTGCTCGCCAAAGAGACGCTGAGGCAGCACATCTGAGGGCGGCGGTGACCGAGGTTGAGAAGAAGGCCGACGAGGCCGAGAAGAAGGCCATCGAGGCCGAGGAGAAGGCCGCGAGGCCGAGAAGAAAGCCGTTGAGGCGTAGAGGATTTTAGGAAGTCCAAAGCCTTCAGTAGGGAGCTGGCCGAGACAACTGCATTTGCATACGATGGTGGCTTCCAAGATTGCAAGGAGAAAATACGCAGACTCTACGGCCTCGAGGGAATTGAAGAGCTGGAGCCGGACGAAGTTCCCGTAGATGATGACTTAGCTCTGGCTGAACCCTAGTTTCTTTTGTTTTCACTACATTGTATCAAGTCCAACTTAAATCGGAAATTTTGTAAACTTTTGCTATTAATGGAATTTTGACCCCTAATGCTCATGACTTGCATCCGTAGTCAAGTTTTCTAGCGGATAAGTCGAAACGAACCGAATACCAATGACTTGAGAACACGACCATACATCGCAGGACGATGCCAGAGTCGGTGCCAAGGGAGAACTCCACCACTTTGGTCTAGGGACACAGTTAGAAAGCTGCTAGAGGGCTGATGTGGGATTGGGTTTGCGTACCGATGCGGAGTCGAACCTGTGCCGACAGAGTCGAGCGAGTGCCGATGCGGAGTCGAACTTGCGCCGATGTGGAGTCAAACTTCAGACGCCGATGCGGAGGGGGGTTCCTTGCCGAGGCGAGCTCGGGTCCTAGTGCTGACGTGGAGTCGGGTCTCAAGTGCCGATGCGGAGTCGGGCTTCAAGTGCCGCTGAGTTGGCTTCAAGTGCCGATGCGGAGTCGGGCTTCAAGTGCGATGCGGAGTCGCTTCAGTGTCAACGGGAATCGGGCTTCAAGTGCCGACGCGGAGTCGCTTCAAGTGCCGACGGAGTTGGGCTTCAAGTGCCGGCGCGGAGTCAGGCTTCAAGTACCATGCGGAGTTGGGCTTCAAGTGCCGAGGGGAGGCTCGGGCTTAGTGCGATGCGGAGCCGGGCTTAGGTGCTGAGGGGAGGCTCGGCTTGGATTGTCGACGCGGAGCCGGGCTCGAAGCCTCCGCTCGGCTTAGGTACCAAGGGGAGGCTCGGGCTTGGAGTGCCGACGGAGCCGGCTTAGGTGGCGAGGGGAGGCTTGGGCTTGGATTGGACGCAGAGTCGGCTTAGGTCCGAGGGAGGCTCGGGCTTGGAGTGCCGAGTGGAGCCGGGCTTAGGTGCCGAGGGGAGGCTCGGGCTTGGAGTGCCAACGCAGAGCCGAGCTTAGGTGCCGAGGGGAGGCTCGGGCTTGGAGTGCCGAGGCGGAGCCGGTTAGGTGCCGAGGGGAGACTCGGGCTTGGAATGCCGATGCGGAGCCGGGCTTAGGTGCCGATGGGAGGCTCGGTTAGATTGCCTACGCGGAGCCGGGCTTAGGTACCGAGGGAGGCTCGGGCTTAGAGTGCCGATGCGGAGCCGGGCTTAGGTGCCGAGGGGAGGCGGGCTTGGATTGCCGATGCGGAGCTGGGCTTAGGTCCAAGGGAAGGCTCGGGCTTGGAGTGCCGACGAGGAGCCGGGCTTAGGTGCCGAGGGGAGGCTCGGGCTTGGAGTGCCGATGCGAAGCCGGGCTTAGGTGCCGAGGGGAGGCCCGGGCTTGGAGTGCCGACGCGGAGCCAGGCTTAGGTGCCGAGGGGAGGCTCGGGCTTGGAGTGCCGACGGAGCCGGCTTAGGTGCCGAGGGGAGACTCAGGCTTGGAGACTTTCATTAGTAAGGAAATGAATTATATTCTGGCAGGCATTCCCGAATTAAAGACATGAATAACTATTGATAGTACCGACGCAGGTTGTCCACGTTCCAAGTGCAAGGTAGAGGTTTTCCGTCCAGCTCCTCAATCTTGTATGCTCCGTGGTGGAGTGCCTCCGTGACTCGGTAAGGACCCTCCCATTTCAGAGCTAGCTTGCCTCTTCAGCTTTGAAACTTCGGCTCGTCGGAGGACCAGGTCTCCTGGCAGGAAAGCCTTGGGGCGGACACGATCATTGTAATACTTGGCGTTCGCTGTCGGTAAGCTGCCATCCAGAGTCGCCCTGGTCCCGTAATTCTTCAACTAGGTCGAGGTTGGCCCGCAACTGATTTGGGTTATCCCCCTTGCTGTACCACTTCATCCGGGGCTCGGGGCACCTATCTCCATAGGAATGACAGCTTCAGACCCAAAGACTAGGCTGAAAGGAGTCTCTCCGGTGGGGGCTCGCGGTGTCATGTGGTAGGCCCATAGTACATTGGGGAGCTCCTCCACCCACCATCCTTTGTAGTCATCTAGCCGTGCTCTAAGCCCTTAAAGAATAATGCGGTTGGTTACTTCAGCCGCATTGTTTTTGATGTTCTACGGAGGTGAACCGCTGATGGATGCTTAGCTCGGTGCAGAACTCCCGGAAGGCCGTGTTGTCAAACTGCCGGCCGTTGTCAGTGACGAGAGTGTGCGGCAGCCCGAACTGACACACTATAGATTTCCAGAAGAAGGACCTCACCTTGCCCTCGGTGATTTTGGTGAGTGCTTCGGCTTCGATCCACTTAGTGAAATGGTCGATGGCTACCAGCAGGAATTTGCGCTGATCGGAGGCTGGAGGGAATGGTCCCAGGATGTCCATACCCCACTGGGCGAAGGGCCAAGGAGCAACCAGGGGGGTCAGCTGGGACGTTGGTTGCTGCTGGATGTTGGCATGGCGTTGACAACTGTCGCACTTCCAGACAAGCTCGGACGTCCTCCCTTATTGTCAACCAATAATATCCCTGCCGCAGAGCTTTATATGCCAGGGCCCTGCCCCCCAGGTGACTTCCGCATATGCCCTCATGGATTTCTCGTAGGATATAATCCGCTTCCATAGGGCCAACACATTTGAGGACTGGGTATGAGAACGACCTTCGGTAGAGCTTTCCTTCCATCATTAGAAACTTCGGGGCTCGCTGCTTGAGCAGTTTAGCCTCAGCCGGGTCTTCAGGATGGACGTCATTGGTGAAATACCGGATATAAGCATCCATCCAAGAAGGATCCTGCAAGGCTTCTTCTGTGCTTCGATGCTTGGGGCTTCCAGATGCTCTACGTAAGTTCTTCCCAAAGCTCCATCGGCCGAGGTGGCTAATCGGGACAGGGCGTCAGCTCTGGCGTTATCCTCCCGAGGGATGTAGCTGACGCTGAAGTAGGCTAAGGGAGAGACTTGCGACTACCACGCTTAAGTAACGGGACATAGTAGGATCCCGAGCCTCATACTCCCCTCTGATTTGGCCGATGACTAGCTAGGAGTCAGTGAATACTCTAAGTCCGAACAGTAGGGCTTCATACTCCGTCTGATTGTTGGTGGCTGGGAAGAGAACGAAGGGCATACTCGGTTACACTCCATCCGGGCTAGCTAGGATAAGGCCTGCTCCGCTCCCTTGGGAGTTTGATGCTCCGTCCACATGAAGGATCTAGTCATCTCTCCTTTCGGTTCCAGGACCCAAGGGGTTTGCCCCGAACTCTTCCGGTGCTCCTCAGCCCAGTGCACTTGACCAAGAAATCCGCCAAGACTTGAGACTTCATAGCCGACCTGGGATGGAACGATAAGTCAATTCTCCCAGCTTGAGTGCCCACTTCGCCAGTCAGCCAGAGGTGTCGGGATGAGAAAGAACCGCCTTAAGCGGTTGGTTTGTGACCACCACGATCGGATGAGCCTGAAAATAAGGTCAGAAACGCTGGGCGGAAACAATCAACGCAAAGATAATCTTCTTGATTCTCGAATATCTGGTCTCCGCATCATGAAGCACCTTGCTGGTGTAATACACCGCTTTTGCATTCCATCGGTGTCCATGCAAACCAGCACGGAACTGACAGCTTCGGAAGAAGTGCAAGGTACAGAAGAAGTTCTTCTCCACCCCTCGGCTTGGACAGCAGTGGCAGGGTGGATAGAATTTCTTTCAGTCCCTCGAAGGCCTCCTGGCACTCCCTCGTCCATTCGAATCCGTTGACTCTGCAGTGCCTTGAAGAAAGGCAAGCATCTCTCCGCGGACTTGGATAGAAAATGGCTCAGGGCCTCCACCCTTCCGTCAAGCGTTGCACCTCCTTTTTATTGGCGGGTGATCTCATGTCCAAGATGGCTTGGACTTTATCGGGGTTCGCCTCGATTCCTCGTTGGGTCACATGAAACCCAAGAATTTGCCGGCTGTCATCCCAAAAGCATACTTGCGTGGGTTCAGCCTCATCTGGTATCGGCGGAGGTTGCCGAAGGTCTCCATCAAGTCTGCGATATGGCTGGTGGCGCGGACGCTTTTCGTCAGCTTGTCATCCACGTATACTTCCATGTTGTCCGATCTGATCCTCGAAGACTTTGTTCATTAGCCTTTGGTAAGTGGCTCCCGCGTTTTTAGTCCGAACGACATCACCTTGTAGCAGTACAGTCCCTTCTCGGTTATGAAAGAGGTAGCTTTCTCATCAGCCAGGTTCATCCTGATTTGGTTGTACCAAAGAAGGCGTCCATGAAACTAAGGGTTTCATGACCGGACGTAGCATCCACCAGTTGAATGATCCGAGGCAAAGGGAAGCTATCCTTGGGGCATGCTTTGTTGAGGTCCGTGAAGTCTACACACATCCTCCAGCTCCCGTTGGCCTTACGGACCATCACGACGTTGCCAACCAGTCGGGATAGTGAACTTCCCGAATGTGGCCTGCAGCTTTCAGCTTGCAAATTTCCTCGTCAATGGCCTTCTGCCTATCTGGGGCAAAGATCCTCTTTCTATCGAATGGGCTGGCATTCTGGCTTAAGGTTGAGCCAGTGAGTGATTATCTCCTCAGGGATGCCTGGCATATCAGATGACGACCATGCGAAGATGTTGGAGTTGGCACGCAGGAAAACAAGGAGTCGATCGCGTGCTTCTTCCGAAAGCAGCGCTCTGATCTGGATAGTTCTCGTTGGATCCTCCCCCAAGGGGAAGGTTAGGAGGCGCTCAGTGGGCTCCCCTCTCCTCTCCAAGTCTCGGGGGTCGAGTGGTTAGGCACTGCTGCCGACACCGCCTCTTGTGGACTGGAGGCTAAGTGGTAGCAGAGCGATGGCGGGCTTTATTCTCCCTTCATTTCTACGACCCTTCATCAGTGGGGAACCTCACCAGTAATCTCTTGGTGGAGATAACAGCATCTAAAAGATTCAAGCTAGGCCTTCCCAAGATAGTGTTGTAAGCTAATGGAACCCGGACCACCAGGAAGTTTATGACTACTGTACTCTGACGCGGTGGAGTCCCAGCGGTGATAGGGAGAGCGATCTCCCCTTTGACCTTCACAGAATCTTCAGTAAAACCCATCAAAGGTGTGGTGACGGGTTGGAGAGAAGAGTCAGATAAGTTTATCGAACAAAGGCTCGTAGCTCAAAACATCAACAGAACTTCCACTATCTACTAGAATTCTTTTTACAGGGTGTTTGGCTATGTCATAGATACGACGACGCTGTCATCATGTTTGTTAACTATCCCATCCAAGTCCTTTCTAAAGAAAGGAATTACATAATCTAACCCCTCATACCGTCTTTTTGAATTACTGCATGCCCCCCAGGAAATCATGGCAATCGTTTTCTCCATCGAGGTGTTGTCCACGCTGATCTGAGGTGCAGGAGGCACCGATGGGCCCACAGCAGGGGGTTTCCTCTCCGAACGAACTTGCCTAAGTGACCCTGCTGGACAAGTTCTTCAATGGCCTTCTTCAAAAGGCAGAAGTCTTCAGTGTCATGACCATAGTTTCGGTGATACCGGCAGTAGAGCTCCTTACTGTAGGGGATCCCTGACTTCATGGGGGGCAGACGTCGAAAGTAGGGCTCATCCTCGATTTCCAACAGGATGTGAGATATTGGAGAAATGAGAGGAGTGAACTGTTCCCTGGGAACAAGCGTTTAAGGCCGGTTGTCTGAGCGATGAGGAGGCTCAGACTTCCTGGATCGTCCTCCAATAGGCTCCGTGGGCATCGGTTTCTTGCTAGAACCTTTGTTAACCTCCCTCCTGGTAGAGTCCGCTTTGTCGATGCGAATGTACTTCTGCCCCCGGCTCAGCAGTTCGGCATAGGAGCTAGGAGGCTTCTTATCCAGGGAATAGGAAAATCTGGAAGGACGGAGTCCTCGCTTCAGGGCTAGGGTGGCTACAGAGTTCTCCAAGTTATAAACCTCGAGCATGGCCTCCTTGAACCGAGCAACGAAGTCCTTCAGAGTTTTGCCGCTCCTTTACTGGACATCGAATAAACTATCAGCCACTCAAGGGATCTTTCGGCAAGCATCAAGTGGGCCAGCAAAGATCGCTCGAGTTATCTGAAAGAGTTGATGTTGTACGGTGGCAAACGAGAATACCATGCGCACGCTGCCTTTTGAAGTGTAGCCGGAAAGGCAATACACAGGAGAGAGTCTGTTGCTCCCTGGACTTACATGAGGACCTTGTAGCTCTCCAAGTGGTCCAGACGATCCGTTGTGCCGTCGTATGGGTCCAACTGAGGAAGACGGAACCGAGATGGGACCGGCTCCTCCATGATGCAGCAGGAAAGCGGGGGACGGTGGTCGTAGACCGTCCCATGAGGGTTGGCGATCCAGCGACTAAGCTCCTCCAATCATTGATGATACTCATCAAGCCGTCGTTCGGCCCGACGAGCGGCCTTTCTGTCGTTGTCTTCTTTAGAGGAGTCAGAAGATGAGGATGGGAAAGACCGCCGATGCAGGGAGTGCACATGTCTTGGTTCCCTCTCTCCATGCCGTTGGCGGGAGCGATCAGAATGGTGGGAGAGAGATCATCATCGTTTTGAGGTCTCCCAATGGTGAGGTTCAGGGAGCGAGTGGTGGAGGCCTCAGGAGGAGTCCTGGCTTGATGAGGTTGACTGGCTCCATGACCCTCCTCAAGAGACGGAGGGGGTTGAGGTGGCAAAGGCATGGCGGCGAAGCAGTGTTCCTACAGTCCCCGCACCACCGTCGTCAGAACTTGTACCTGATTAGTTAGGATGTCAAGCTGATCGAACTGGTTAGCCTGTGGTGGTGCAAGAGGCAGAACATGGAGGTTAGCCTTCGATTGTTCAGCCCGTGAGAGGCATTCCGCGGTATGGCTGATGGAGGCTTCCTGAGCTCGCGTCGTCACCATCGTCTTCCTTACAGAAGTTGAGGGGTCGCAGATGCGTGAGGGTGAACATATGTCTGCCGGCCCCACTTCCTGGCGTGCTAATATGTTGCTGCCAAATCACTTGCGGTGAGCGTCGGTGGGCGGAGATCTCCATAGGTCATAGGAAGTGTGGAGGGAGCGCTGTCTTCGTCCAGGAACCTGCAAAAAGCCTCAGACCGGTTATTTTGATGGGGACCCTCCGAAGCTCAAGTCAATGGTTGGTAGAACATGAATTTTGTAATGGAGTAGTGCTTCAGGGTGTGTCGAGATTCCCCCTCGCCTTGTAAGCTAGGGACCTTTTTTTATACCTGTCCTTAGAGCTACTGGGTCTCCCTTCTGTTAGGATAAGCTTTGTAAACGGTAGGTGGGTGCGCCGTTGCTGAATGGATATCGGAAATAGCAGTGACTGTGCAGTGTGTGTGTTAATCCATTCATTGATTTTGATGATTAATAAAGGAATTGAGTATATTTATTTGATTACTAATGGATTTTATAAGTGTTTCAGGACTTAAATTTATTTGATCAATTTAAAGGAATTAAGAAATGAATTTTGAATCAAATACAAATCAGAGATTTCAAAGTTTCAGAGCTTGGAGTCGACACCTAGAAAGTCTGGAGCCGACCCCATGGCCAATTCAATTTTAATCTGATTTTTGATACAACCTGGAGCCGACACCTAGAGTTTCGGAGCCGACACCTAAGGTTTCGAGTCGACACTTACTGTGTCTGGAGCCGACTCCGATGCTGGAACAGAGCGTTGATTTTCTGAGCATCCTGGAGCCGACACCTACAGTTTTCGGGAGCCGACACCTGACGACGGCGAGCCGACACTTACTTTTGCGGAGCCGACTCCACGACGAACTCAGATTTTACTATTTATGGAAAAACGATTCGGAGCCGACACCTGAAAAGCTGGAGCCGACTCCAACCCACCTGGACGAAAAATCAAAAATGCCAGATCAGCTCTAACGGTAATATTTTTGATTTCTGACATCTAACGGCTATTTTTTATGAATGGAAAATCCTTCCAGGTACACTCCAACGGCTAGATTTCCACCCAAAAATGAATCAAAGGAAAATCTATAAAAAGGGGAAAAACAACCGTTTGAAAATATAGAAAGAGAGAGATAGAAACGGATAGACAAAAATCAAAAATCAAAATCCGAGAAGTCTTGAGCCTTATATCCAAGAGAGGAGCTTTCAAGTTCAAAACCTTCCACTCCACAAAGCTCAAAGAAGAATCCAAGCCGTTCAAATAGAGAAAATCGGAGGATTCTCAACTAGAAGAAAGAGACCAACTTTTCAATCTTCTCAACTGCATCTACTGTGAAGAATCGGAGCTGAGGCTTGATTCAACCCAGCAAGGAGAAGAGGAAAAGAAGAAAAGAAGAAAAGCTCAAAGCCAAACAACTTCAAACCAGGCTTTTCTAAACCTATTTACTTTTCTTTGAATATTTGCTCATTAAGGAGCTGTGAAAATTTGTAAAACATTCTTATACTTGTTTGTGCCTAGTTCAATCAAAGGGGATTGAACTAGTGGAGGTTGTTAACCTCGGGTCAAGCTAGTTTTGCTTGAGTCTTGGGTTGTGTGCTGGTGAGCCCGAAAAACCGGCTGGGTTCGTTGTGATCCCGGGTAAAACAACAAGTTTGAGTTGTGAACTTGTAAAACAACTCGGCTGTAATCGAGGAGATTATAGTGTGGACCCAAGTAGGATCTTGGGAGTGGACGTAGGTGTTGGATACACCGAACCACTATAAAATCTTTGTGTTTGCCGTGCTTCCATTGACTCTATCTCTATCTCTGTTTTATTCGCTGTACTTTATATTTACATTGCATTTGTTTTCATTCATCTTAAGCAAACAATTTTTCAAGAGGCTAAATTTTTAAAGAACCCAATTCACCCCCCCCTCTTGGGTTGTCATCTGGGCCAACAATTGGTATCAGAGCAAGTGCTCATTAGATTTTGATCACACGATCAAGAGCTAAAGATCCAAATGGCAACTCAAGTTGGATCATTTGCCGAAGGTCATTCTACAAATAGACCTCCTTTGTTTAATGGTTCCAACTATTCTTATTGGAAAGCAAGAATGAGGATATTCATTCAAGCTTCTGATTATGAATTGTGGGGTGTTATAACTAATGGACCTAGTACACCCACACACGTTGTTGATGGCACTATTGTTCCTAAGCCCGAAAGGGATTGGAATGATAATGATAGGAAAATGGCACAGCTCAATGCTAAGGCCATGAATGTCTTATATTGCTCTTTAGATGCTAATGAATTTAATAGAATCTCCACTTGTAATTCCGCAAAGGAGATTTGGGATAGATTAGAGGTTACCCATGAGGGTACTAACCAAGTAAAAGAATCCAAAATAAACATTCTTGTTCATAAATATGAGTTATTTTGCATGGAACAAACTGAAAATATAGCTAGCATGTATACTAGATTTACTGATATTGTAAATGGGTTGAAAAGTTTAGGCAAAACATATTCTAACTCTGAACTTGTTCGAAAAATTCTCAGGTCACTTCCAAGAACGTGGGAAGCGAAGGTGACAGCAATCCAAGAAGCAAAGGACCTCAACACCTTACCCTTAGAGGAGCTTCTAGGATCCCTAATGACCCATGAATTGACCATGAAGCAGCACATAGAAGAAGATGTGAAAAAGAAAAAGACCATAGCTCTTAAGGCTGCTGAAAATGAGGAGAGCTGCAATGATAGTGAAGAAGATGATGATGAGACAGCTCTTCTAGCAAGAAAGTTCAAAAAATTCATGAGGAGAAAGAGACCCTTCCACAAGAAGAAATTTGGAACTAAGATGGAAGGAGAGAAAGAAAAAGACAAGGACAAGGATAAAGAGAAAGACCCCTTGATTTGCTATGAATGTAAGAAACCGGGGCATTACAGATATGATTGTCCTCAACTGAAAAAGACTTTCAAGAAGAAAAAGAAAGCCTATGTTGCAACTTGGAGCGACAGCGATGAATCCTCATCGGAGGAAGAACAAAAGGAGGTTGCTAACATTTGCTTTATGGCAAACGAAGAGGATGAGGTAAGTTCTGAAAACCCTTGCGATGAATTTGCTTTTGATGAATTATTTGATGCTTTTAATGAACTTGTTGGTGATTTCAAAATTTTGAAAAAGAAATATAAGTTTTTGAAAAATAAAATTTAACTTTGATTGAAGAAAAAGAAAATCTTAATAAAGAAACTAAAGTGCTGAAATCTGAAAAAGACAATTTGACTAAAGAAAAAGAATCAATTTCCAATGAAAATGATAAACTAAAGAAGGAAGTTGATAAATATAAAAGTATTGTTGATAAATTCACTTATAGTTCAGAAAAACTTAATTTATTGTTAAGTAATCAAAGAGCTATATATGATAAGGCTGGTTTAGGATATAGACCTAATTTGAAACAAAAATTTGTCAAAAACTTTTTTAGAAAGGAACAAAACAATGATAATGTTACATGTCATTACTGTAACAAGAAGGGACACAAAGTTTTTGAATGCAATTTTAAGAAAATAGATAAGAAGATAAATAGTAAAGGAAAGAAAATTTGGGTTCCTAAAGGAACAATTGTTTATGCTACTAACCATGAAGGACCCAAGAAAGCTTGGGTACCTAAATATAAGACTTAATTATTTTTGCAGGAGTGTCTTGCGGCCAAAAGATCAAAGAGAAAGTGGTATCTCGATAGCGGCTGCTCAAGGCACATGACGGGTGACAAGGATCAATTCATCACCCTTGAAAGCAAAAGAGGAGGAGTAGTTACATTTGGCGACAATGGCAAAGGCCAAATCTTGGGGTTTGGTAACATTCAAATAACTCCCTCCACATATATTGAAAATGTCTTATATGTTGATGGTTTGAAACATAATTTAATTAGCATTAGTCAATTATGTGACAAAGGTTTTAAAGTATCATTTGAATCTTCTATATGCACAGTTTCTAATCCCATTGATAATAGCATTGTTTTTATTGGAAATAGAAATGGCAATGTATACCTGATTGATTTAGACAATTTGTCTACAAGTAATCATTGCCTAGTTGCTAATAATGCTAATATAAATGAGATTGGTTGGTTGTGGCATCGTAGATTAGGTCATGCAAGCACACACCTTATTTCAAAATTAATTAGAATGGATTTAGTAAAAGGACTTCCACAATTAGATTTTGAAAATAATAAAATTTGTGATGCATGTCAATTTGGAAAACAAACTAGAAATTCTTTCAAAACTAAAAATATTGTTTCCACTTCTAGGCCACTTGAACTACTTCACATGGATCTTTTTGGACCTACTAGAACCACAAGTCTAGGAGGAAAGAAATATGGTCTTGTGATTGTAGATGATTACTCTAGATACACTTGGGTATTATTTTTAGCTCATAAGGATGAGACCTTTCCACTATTTTTGAAATTCTTCAAGAAGGTCACAAATGAGAAAAACAACACCATAGTGTCTCTAAGAAGTGATCATGGCACCGAATTTGAAAATCATTTATTTAAAAATTTTTGCATAGAAAATGGCATCCATCATAATTTTTCTGCACCTAGAACACCGCAACAAAATGGTGTAGTTGAAAGAAAAAATAGAACCCTAGAAGACATGGCCCGTACCATGCTATGTGAAAGCAACTTACCAAAATACTTTTGGGCAGAAGCTATAAACACGGCATGCTACATCCTTAATAGAGCTTTAATTAGGCCAAT